>JAJTUV010003288.1:0-120680 GCA_021653895.1 Mastomys natalensis | reverse complement strand
TTTTCAAAGTCTTGATTCATAGTCATATGTTTAGGCAATTGAGGGTCCTATAACATGCTGGATATCTAGTAAAGAACAAATTATTGACTTCTACACTCCTCAAAGGTAAGCATAAAGTACTAAGCTAAAGAAATCTGTTCAGTGCATTGCATACTTGATGCTACCCCAATACTTTTCTACTAATGGTTGCAAGTTAGAAGTCTGTCCCACAACTTGAAAATATCCTATTTCTGTTCATACTTCAGTTCAAGGTACTCTGCTTCTTTGTCCAAATCATTGATTTTTCTATAAGTTTAGAACTTTTGTTCATAAAAACAGCATATTTGTTATTATTCTTTATTATAAAACCCAAAGCTTCAGATTTTGAAAGTACTACATAATACATGTTTTCAACAAACTAATACATCTTTATAGGTAAAGCTTAAAAGGCAAATTACAACTTATAAAACCTGAGTTTCAAAATCTAGATAATACAATTTGAAGAAGGCAATGTACTGTATAAAGAAGATGAAAGTGAATTTTGATGAGCTGTTTCTACATGATAGAGATAGAGCATTTAATCAAGATATCTAAATTACTAGTAGATGCTTATTTGGTATAACACATTTGTCTGTTTTGTTGGGTTTTCTTATTTTTATCAACTTGACATAAAATTGACTTGTTTGTGAAGAAATGACCAAGTTGAAGAATTACCCTTATCAAACTGGCCTATAGGCAAGACTGTAAGAAACTTTCTTGATTGATGATTGATGTATCAAGCCCATCTTATTATACAGAGTACCACCCCTGGCTTGCATAAGAAAAATAAGTGAACAAACTAAGGATACCAACCCAGCATTATCCTTTCTGTCCAGACTTCCCTCATGATAAACTATAAACTGAGTGATGAAATGACTCCTTTCCTTCCCAGGAGGTCATGACTTTTATTCATAACAATAGAAATGAAACTAGAACATCTACATAAATACAAACTGCACATTTTCAAAAGTTTATGGTAGACTTTTTCACTAAAATTCCAAGCCTCAATCTTGAGAAGTGGTACACAACACATGTTTTCAAAAAATAATGAGCAATAAAGAAAAAAAAAAGGATAGAAAATAAGTGTATTTAGTATACATCTTCAGAAATTAAAGGATGTAGCATAGCATTGGATCATTGGCTGTGAGAGATTACAAGGTCAAATTTTAAACAGGAATCCAGAGAGACTAGGGACTTTTTCTCTTCTGTGGTTGTTTGAATGTGTCATGTTCTCTGCCATAATGGTTATTAGTTTTAATACTCTGAAATTATAAGTCCCAAATGGAAGCAGGACATTTAAGTCTCATCTAATTCTCAAGTATGGCAGTCTAGTATGATTTTGACCATCCACCTTGGTGCCTATGGAAGAGTCTCCTACCTGTCTTAGATCAAGTTGCAGAACCCATGGCTTTTCCAGCATCATGGCTTCCTTGATTCTTGGCTGCCAAATTTCATGCCATCATAATAATAGAAGGAAGCTTTAAAACTGTCTTCTTGTGTAAGAGTTGTCTTAGTGATCAAGTGTCTATACTTCAGTGAAAACCTAACTAATATAAAAGTGGCCAGGAGAAACTGGGTTATTGCTATGGTAGGTCTGACCATGCTTTATTTAAAGAAATATAGATTTTGGATTTCAGAAAAACAGTTGTATGATTTAAAAGGAGCTTAATAGGCCAAAGTAGTAGAATGATGGGAAATAGTGGTGCTGAGACTAATTTGAAAATTAATGGGATGCTTTCAGAAACTTCAAAGTAGACAATATGTGGCTCATTTTGGTGAAGCAAGGGGCTGCTTTTTGCTCTTGGCATAAGATTCTTCCTGAAGGTAAGGTGAAGAGATTTGTAGAAATTTTATTTAAAAAGGAAGTTGCAAAGCAACATACTTTAGATTTTGACCTGGGTTCACTCTGCTGGAGAATATTTTCAGCATGTATATGGAACTGAGAATGTAAAAATACAAAATGTGCTGTTAAAGATAAAAGGGGTAACAAGAGATAGGATGGAGACAAATCTTCTGTTCAAAAATAATAAGTGGAAATAAGAGAGAGGCAAACTTGCTGCAAGATCTCATCTAGATAACATTGTTTATGCTTTTGCAGTTGGCATAGGTATATTTATATCATGTTAGGCATTATAATGATCTGGGTATTGTTTTCATTTGGACAAGGAGATATGGTGATGTGTCAAATTGACAATGGATACATTGTGCTGGCTATTCTCAGTGCTCAACATGACTGCATCTTGAAATACCTATAATCAAGAAATGGAGGGCACACCTGTGATTCAGATCCTGTGACTAGAAAACACAGGCTTTTGTTCCAAACCTTGATGTGGGATGACACATGTTTTGATCTAGATTTTGAAGCATAATGGCCATGAAAAGCTTAGGTTCAGGCATGGTGGTATACATCTTAAATGCAAGGAGGCAGAGGCAAGGCTATATCTGATTTCAAGGCCACACTAGTACCAGAACAAGTTCCAGGTAAAGAAAAAGCTTAATTCAAGGCATTGTAGTACACAATTTTAGACCAGTCACTCAAGTTTGAGAGGCATACAGATCTCTGAGTTCAATATTGTTGTAGGGAGCAGATTCCATGACATTCATATATAGGTATTCCAGAAACTGCTGAAAACAGGAAAATGATTTGTTAGTGAACTAATGGGCCATGTGCCAGCCCCAGAAAACAGAAGATCATCTCAATTTGGGGCATTTTACTGGTTAGCTGAGCCTACTAAAGTGCCAGGGATTAAAAAGATACCAGCATCACAGAGATTAAATTTTCTGGGAAGCGTTTTATGGGAACACAAAAAAGCTATTTTCCACTGATAGGTCTCCTGCTGAAAGCCAGGTAAAATGTAAGAATCTCCTGGTTTGTACTGGCTTTAACAGAATGAAGGAGCTATAGTGAGCAGTTGAGACACAGCAATGTGAGAGGCTAGGGAACACATTTGGAGAAGTGGCAGTTACAGTGGCTGTTGAAGTACATGGATTGAAGTAGTTATAAAATGAAGTTGAGGATTGTTATCAGGAAGACAGCCTGTGAAAGGCTAATGGTGAAAGTTCCACGTAGTAGAAGCAGAAGCACCCAGTGTATTGGTGATGTCAGTACCAGGGATGACAAGATGATGATCAGGAAGAGCAGCAGCAATAGAGTAGAATTAGCCACAGCCTAGGGCGATACAGAGTATAGAGCTGTAGTGGTAACCTAAACTCTTTTGAATAACTGAGAAGAAAATGTGTAAACCCCACTGGATGCATAGAGAGGAAAGCTCCTAACAGGGGCTGTAAGCAGCAGAAGAGAAAGATTATAGTTTCTTTTATACAGCACAAGTGGATTAAAGTTTACAAGTCTGAAAATAGTTGGACATCAAACATGTGGATGCAGAGTTTGAAGATTTCCTACTTAGTTTTTGGTACTGATTTGGTGGAGTGTAATCACTATGAAGTTCTCTAATGATTTTTTTTATTGGAAATTTTATTTACATTTCAGATGTTCTCTCCTTATCCCATTCCCCCCCCCCTTCCTCCCAGGAACTCACTATCCCTTCCCCCCTCCTCCTGCCTCCACATTGGTGTACCCCCACCCACCCTCCCCTCTACCTCACCTCCCTACCCTCGAATATCCCCCACCATGACGTCCAGCCTTCATGGGAAAAGGATCTCTTCTCCCACTTATATATAGCTCCCTTATATATATAGCTGGAGCCATAATTCCCTCCCTAAGCACTCCCAGGCTGGTGGTTTAGACCCTGGGGGCTCTGGTTAGTTGGTATTGTTGCTTTCCTCATGGTGTCACGAATCCTCTCAACTCCTTCAGCCTTCATTCTGTCTTCTCCATTGGGAACCTAATGATTAGTTTAATGGTTAGCTGTGAGCATCTGTCTCTGAGTATGTCAGACTCTTGCAGAATTCAAGGAGACAGCTACATCAGGCTCCTGTCAGCATGTACATCCTGACATTCACATCAACCTCTACCTTTGGTGACTGCACATAGGATGGATATCCAGGTGGAATGGTCTGTAGATGGTCCTTCCTTCAGTTTCTGTCCTGCACTGTGTCTCCATATTTGCTCCCTTTAGTATTTTGTTACTCCTTCTAAGAAGGACTGAAGCCACCCACCCCAACTTGGTCTTCATTCTTCATGAGCTTTATGTGGTCTGTGAGTTGAATCTTGGGTATTTCAAGCTTCTGGGCTAAAATCCAATAATCAATGAGTGAATACGATGTATGTTCTTTTGTGATTGAGTTACTTCACTCAGGATGATATTTTCTAGTTTCACCCATTCATATAAGAATTTATCAAATTCATTGTTTTTAATAGCTGAGTAATATTCCATTGTGTAAATATACCACATTTTTTGTATCCATTCCTCTGTTGAAGTGCATCTGGGTTCTTTCCAGTTTCTGGCTATTATAAATAAAGCTGCTATGAACATAGTGGAGCATATGTCCTTGTTATGTGTTAGAGCATCTTCTGGATATATACCCAGGAGTGGTATAGCTGGATCCTCAGGTAGTGATATGTCCAATTTTCTGAGGAACCACCAGACTGTTTTCCAGAGTGGTTGCACCGTCTTGCAATCTCACCAACAATGGAGGAGTGTTCCTCTTTCTCCACATCCTCACCAGCATCTGCTATCACCTGAGTTTTTTATTTTAGCCATTCTGACTGGTGTGAGGTGGAATCTCAGGTTGTTTTGATTTGCATTTCCCTGATGACCAAAGATGCTGAACATTTCTTAAGGTGCTTCTCGGCCATTCGCATTTCCTCAGTTGAGAATTCTTTGTTTAGCTCCATACCCCATTTTAAATAGGGTTATTTGGTTGTCTAGAGTCGAATTTCTTGAGTTCTTTGTGTATATTGGATATTAGTCCTCTATTGGATGCGAGATTGGTAAAGATCTTTTCCCAATCTGTTGGTTGCTGTTTTGTCCTATTGACAGTGTCCTTTGCCTTACAGAAACTTTGCAATTTTATGAAGTCCCATTTGTCAATTCTTGATCTTAGAGTACAAGCTATTGCTGTTCTGTTTAGGAAATTTTCCCCTGTGCCTAGGTATTCGAGGGTCTTCCCCACCTTCTCTTCTATTAGTTTTTGTGTGTCTGGTTTTATGTGAAGGTCCTTTATCCACTTGTACTTGAGCTTTGTTCAAGGAGATAAGAATGGATCAATTTGCATTCTTCTGCATGCTGTCCTCCAGTTGAACTAGCACCATTTGTTGAAAATGCTGTCCTTGTTCCACTGGATGGTTTTAGTTCTTTTTTCAAAGATTAAATGACCATAGTTGTGTGGGTTCATTTCCGGGTCTTCAACTCTATTCCACTGATCTTCCTGCCTGTCTCTGTACCAATACCAGGCCATTTTTATCACTATTGCTCTGTAGTACAGTTTTAGGTCAGGGATAGTGATTCCTCCAGAAGTTCTTTTATTGTTGAGAATGGTTCTCGCTCTCCTGGGTTTTTTGTTGTTCCAAATAAATTTGAGAATTTCTCTTTCTAGTTCTCTTAGGAATTGAGTTGATATTTTAATGGGGATTGCGTTGAATCTGTAGATTGCTTTTAGCAAGATGATCATTTTTACTATATTAATCCTGCTGATCCACGAGCATGGGAGATCTTTCCATTTCCTGAGATCTTCTTCAATTTCTTTCTTCAAAGATTTGAAGTTCTTGTCATACAGATATTTCACTTGCTTGGTTAGATTCACCCCGAGGCATTTTATATTATTTGTGACTATTGTGAAAGGTGTCATTTCCCTAATTTCTTTTTCAGCCTGTTTATCTTTCACATAGAGAAAGGCTACTGATTTGTTTGAGTAGATTTTATAACCTGCCACCTTGCTGAAGTTGTTTATCAGGTTTAGGAGTTCTCTGGTGGAGCTTTTTGAGTCACTTAAGTATATTATCATATCATTTGCAATAGTGATATTTTGACTTCTTCCTTTCCTATTTGTATTCCTTTGACTTCTTTTTGTTGTCTAATTGCTCTGGCTAGGAATTCCAGTACTATATTGAATAGGTAGGGAGAGAGTGGGCAGCTTTGTCTAGTCCCTGATCTTAGTGGGAATGCTTCAAGTTTCTCTCCATTTAGTTTGATGTTGGCTATTGGTTTGCTGTATATTGCTTTTACTATGTTTAGGTATGGGCCTTGAATTTCTGATCTTTCCAAGACTTTTACCATGAAGGGGTGTTGAATTTTGTCAAATGATTTCTCAGCATCTAGTGAGATGATCATGTGGTTTTTTTCTTTGAGTTTGTTTATATAGTGGATTACATTGATGGATTTCCAAATATTGAACCATCCCTGCATTCCTGGGATAAAGCCCATTTGATCATGATGGATGATTGTTTTGATGTGTTCTTGGATTTGGTTTGCTAGAATTTTATTGAGTATTTTTGCATCAATATTCATAAGAGAGATTGGTTTGAAGTTCTCTTTCCTTGTTGGGTCTTTGTGAGGTTTAGGTATGAGTGTGATTTTAGTTTCATAGAATGAATTGGGTAGTGTTTCTTCTGTTTCTATTTTGTGTAACAGTTTGAAGAGAATTGGTATTAGGTCTTCATTGAAGCTCTGATAGAATTCTCCACTAAAACCATCTGGTCCTGGGCTTTTTTTGAGTGGGAGACTTTTAATGACTGCTGCTACTTCTTTAGGGGTTATAGGACTGTTTGCATGGTTTATTTGCTCCTCATTTAACTTTGGTACCTGGTATCTGTCTAGAAAATTGTCCATTTCATCCAGATTTTCCAGTTTTGTTGAGTATAGGCATTTGTAGTAGGATCTGATGATTTTTTGAATTTCCTCAGTTTCTGTTGTGATGTCTCCCTTTTCAGATCTGATTTTATTAATTTGGATACTGTCTCTGTGCCCTCTGGTCAATCTGGCTAAGGGTTTATCTATCTTGCTGATTTTCTCAAAGAAACAACTCCTGAATTTGGTGATATTTTGTATAGTTCTTTCTGTTTCTACTCGGTTGATTTCAGCCCTGAGTTTGATTATTTCCTGACGCCTACTCCTCTTGGGTGTATTTGCTTCTTTTACTTCTAGAGATTTCAGGTGCTGTCAAGTTGTTAATGTGTGCTCTCTCCAATTTCTTCTTGTGGGCACTTAGAGCTATGAGTTTTCCTCTTAGCACTGCTTTCATGGAGTCCCACAAGTTCTGGTATGATGTTTCCTCATTTTCATTAAATTCTAGAAAGTCTTTAATTTCTTTCTTTATTTCTTCCTTCACAAAGTCATCATTGAGTAGAGCATTGTTCAGTTTCCACATGGATGTGGGTTTTCCCTTGGTTCTGTCATTATTAAAGACCAGCCTTATTCCGTGGTGTTCTGATAGGATGCAAGGAATTATTTCAATCTTTTTGTATCTGTTGAAGACTGTTTTGTGACCAATTATATGTTCTATTTTGGAGAAGGTACCATGAAGTGCTGAGAAAAAGGTATATTCTTTTGCTTTAGGTTGAAATGTTCTATAGATATCTGTTAAATCCCTTTGGTCCATAACTTCTGTTAATTTCAATGTGTCTTTGTTTAGTTTCTGTTTCCATGATCTGTCCATTGGAGAGAGCAGGGTGTTAAAATCCCCCACTCTTATTGTGTGGGGTGCAATGTGTGCTTTGAGCTTTAGTAAAGTTTGTTTTATGTATGTGGGTGCCCTTGCATTTGGAGCGTAGATGTTCAGAATTGAGAGTTCATCTTGGTAGATTTTTCCTTTGATGAGTATGAAGTTTCCTTCCTTATCTTTTTTGATTACTTTTGGTTGAAAGTCAATTTTATTTGATATTAGAATGGCTACTCCAGCTTGTTTCTTGGGACCATTTGCTTGGAAAATTGTTTTCCAGCCCTTTACTCTGAGGTAATGTCTGTCTTTGTCACTGAGGTGTGTTTCTTGTATGCAACAAAATTCTGGGTGCTGTTTATGTATCCAGTCTGATAGTCTATGTCTTTTTATTGGAGAATTGAGTCCATTGATGTTAAGGGATATTAAGGAAAAATGATTGTTGCTTCCTGTTATTTGTGTTATTAGAGGTGGAATTGTGGTTTTATAGCTACCATTTTTTTGGGGGGGTTGTTGGAAGATTACTTCCATGCTTTTTCTAAGTTGTAATTTCCTTCCTTGTGTTTACGTTTTCCGTCAATTATCCTTTGAAGTGCTGGGTTTGTGGGAAGATATTGTGCAAATTTGGTTTTGTCATGAAATATCTTGGTTTCTCCATCTATAGTGGTTGAGAGTTTTGCTGGGTATAGCAGTCTGGGCTGGCATTTGTGTTCCCTTAGGGTCTGTACAATATCAGACCAGGATCTTCTGGCTTTTATAGTCTCTGGTGAAAAGTCTGGTATAATTCTTATAGGTCTGCCTTTATATGTTACTTGACCTTTTTCCCTTACTGCTTTTAGTATTTTTTCTTTGTTTTGTGCATTTGGTGTTTTGATTATTATGTGAGGGGAGGTATTTCTTTTCTGGTCTAGTCTGTTTGGTGTTCTGTAGGCTTCTTGTATGTTTATGGGTATCTCGTTCTTTAGGTTGGGGAAATTTTCCTCTATAATTTTGTTGAAGATGTTTACTGGCTCTTTATATTGGGAATCTTCACTCTCATCGATACCTATTATCCTTAGGTTTGCTCTTTTCATTGCGTCTTGGCTTTTCTGTGTTAGGAGCTTTTTGCATTTTTCATTTTCTTTGACTGTTATGTCAATATTTTCCATGGTATCTTCTGTGCATGAGATTCTCTCTTCTATCTCTTGTATTCTGTTGGTGATGCTTGCATCTATGATTCCTGATCTCTTTCTTACGTTTTCTATCTCCAGGGTAGTCTCCCTTTGAGATTTCTTTATTGTTTCTATTTCCATTTTTAGATCCTGGATGGTTTTGTTCAATTCCTTCACCTGTTTGGTTGTGTTTTCTTGAAATTCTTTAAGGGATTTTTGTGTTTCCTCTTTAAGGGCTTCTACCTGTTTACCTGTGTTCTCCTGTATTTCTTTAAGGGAGTTACTTATGTCCTTCTTAAAATCCTTTTTCATCATCATGAGAAGTGATTTTTATTCTGAATTCTGTTTTTCCTGTGTGATGGGATATCCAGGGCTTGCTTTTGTGGGAGAACTGGGTTCTAATGATGTCAGGTAACTTTGGTTTCTCTTGCTTGTGTTCTTGCACTTGCCTTTCACCATCTGGTTGACTCTAGTGTTACCTGTGTTCACTGTGTCTGACTGGAGCCTGTCTTTCCAGTTATCTTGCTTGTGTCAGATCTCCTCGGATTCCAGATGTCTCTGTGTTCCTGTGATCCTAAGCTCCCTCTGCTCTGGATGCAGTAGGTCTTTTAGGATGTCTCAGGATCAGATGTTTCCACAGGCACAGACCAGCTAAGTTTCCTCTGCCTTGGATGCAGTAGGTCCTCTAGGTTGTCTCAGGATCAGGTGTTTCCACAGGAGCAGACCAGCTAAGGGTCTGCCCCAGTCAGAAGGACCAGGCTCCTCTGCTCTGGATGCAGTAGGTCCTCTAGGTTGTCTCAGGATCAGGTGTTTCCACCAGAGCAGACCAGCTAAGGGTCAGGGTGGAAGGGAAGTGGTATAGAGGGGGGCAGGCTTTGGGTGCCTACTAGTTCCTTAAGCCCCTTCTGGCTCCCAGTTGTACCTCTGGGGCATGGGGTAGTGTTCAAGGTGTCTAACCCTCTGCTCTGGGTGCAGTGGGTTCCTCTAGTATGTCTCAGGATCCGGTGTTTCCATAGGAGCAGACCAGCTAAGGGTTCACCCCAGGCAAGAGAACCAGGGTCCGGGCAGAAGGGCGAAGTTCTCTAATGTTAATGTATAGATTATGATGTTGTAAGTATTTGATCATATGTTTAGGTTTTATTTTATGCATTATTACATTTTAGAGAGTGCGTGAACATGAAAAGCCACATAGCACTTTTAAACTCTGTTGAGTCTGTACTAGTCTATGGGGACTCTTGGAATTGTATACTCTGTATGCTTTGGATATGTATAGCCCCCATATCCTCATTAGTTTGCAAAAGACTTTTGGTGCCAGAGAGTGGATGTGATTATGTGAGCATGCTTAGCCCACAGGAATTTGGCAATAGTCAGATATGTGGCCTTATTGAGGAAGGCGTAGCTTTGTTATAGGAAGTGTTTAATAACAGAGTTGGGACTTGAAGGTTTCATAAAATTCTCAAGTCAGATCATCTTCCTGGCTGCCTGTGGTAGATAGTATCCTACCAGCCTTTGCTCCTTCAGCACCATGGCTTCTTAAATACTTATACAATTCCTCCAATGGTGATAATAGAAGGAAGCTCTAAAACTGTAAGTCAGCCCCAATTAAATATTATCCTACATTGCAGTTGACTTAGTCATGGAGTCTCTTCATTGTTCTGAATCCTTAACTAAGACAGAAGTGGGTACCAGAGAGTGCGTTGTTGCTGTGATAGGTCTGATCAGGTTTTTGTTTATAAGAACATAGATTTTGACAGTTTGGAAAACTGTGGTATGCTTTAAATGGAGCTTAATTTGCTGTAGTATTAGAAGCATGGAAGACAGTGCGGCTGAGCATGATTTGAGCTGAGGGGGACTAGCTGAAGTGACGTTAGAGGAGAAGAATTTTAATATGTAGCATTAAAAATATTCTTTGGGTATTTTGGTGAAGAATATGGCTCCCTTTTGCCCTTGGCTTAAGAGTTTGCATGTGCTTTTTGTGTTTATAACCTCTGTGTAATAAGCAAATTACTATGTGATTTAAATAACTAACTAAATAAAACAATAATAAAATGAAAAAAAATTAAAAAAAGAAATTTAATGTCTCCAGGCTTATGAAATGCACCTTTATGCGTGACATTTCAGATAGCAAGTTATTTTAAAGTTTATAAACAAGATGCCTACCTGAGGTACAAGTAGTAAATATGAAAATATGTACTATTTGACTTTCTTTACCTTGGGGCATTGAGAAGTCATGCCCATTCCCTTTAGTTATACATGAGAAATTAGGATTTATCTTTCCTTGTCTTTTAAATTTATCATGTTCTATAAGCTCTTATAGAATGCACACTGAAAATTCTGCAACTGCAATACTGTAATTTGAATAAAAATTATTATTGAAAAACAAGAGTTTGCATGTGGTTAAAGTAAAGAGATTTAGATTAATATCATTAACTAAGAATGCCTCAAAGCAACCTAGTTGAGACCTTGTTCTGTGTTCTACTCTTATGGGGAACATTTGGAATAAGTATAGCAAACTGTGAAAGTAAAAGTACAAAACATATGGTTCAAATATAGGGGTCAAACTAGGGTACCAAGAAGTAGAATTCAGCTAAACCCAGTGTTCATGGATATTAAATGGAATTAAGGTGTTGGTGACCAAGGGGCTGTATCCTACCTAGTTTAGCTTACTGGTTATGCACTTTCAGTTGACCAATTAGTGGTAATATTATGCAGGAATCAGTTTTACATGGATATTTTCTTCATTTGAACCTAAGTAGGTATGATTGTGGCTCAAATGGCTAAGAGATGGACTGTGATCACTACTGTCAGTTGACAAATTGACTATATCTGCAATGAACTAATATCCAGAAGTGGGGGAAACACCAGTGATCCAGAATTTGAGGCTAGAAAACAGAGTTTGATCCAAATTATGACATGGGATGACAGAAGCTTTGGATACTGACCTTGAGAATACTGGTGGTAAAAGCTTATGTTCAGGCATTGTGGTTAATACCTCAATCCCAGGAGACAAAGGCAAGGTAATTTCTGTGTTCCAGTGCAACCTGGTACAGAAACAGTTCCAGGTAAAGAAAATTTTAGGTCCAGGTATGGTGGTACACAAACTCAAGTGTGGGAGGTAAGCATATCTCTGAGTTCAAGGTCAGCCTACAGAACAAGTTGCATGACAGCCAAACTTAGGTAGTGAGGAAAGAATTGAGAACAGGAAGCTAGTATCAATGAACTAGGGACCATGTTCCAGCCCCAGCAACTGATAGAACTTGGCAGCTTTTGGCAAGTTGCTATGGCTTTAGAATCAGGACTAGGACAGGTTACTGGGACAACTGATTCTAGTTAGCCGGAGCTGAGAAATTGCCAGTGATTATAAAGAGACTAGCATCACCGTGGTGAAATCTTTTTGTAAGTGTTTTAGAAGAGCACAAACAGTTGTGTTTGAATGATAGACTTCCTGCTGGGAGCCTGGTAATGTATAAGAATATTCCATGTGGTACTGGTTTTGAAGGAATAACGGGATAATGAAGAGCAGTTTAAGCTTGGCACTGTGAGAGGATAGGGAGTGCCATTGGAGAATGGTACAATGTCAGTGGTTGTTGAACTCCCTTGAATGAAGTCATTATACAATGAAGTTGAGGATTGTCACCTTGAAGACAGCTTATGTGAGTCTAATGTTGAAAGTCCCGCCTAGCTGAAGCAGTAGAACCCAGTGTAATGGAGATATCAGTATAATGGGATGTGCACAAAGAACAACAGCAGCAATGGAGTGGAGTTAGGAGAGCTTAGAGTAATAATGAGAGCATCAGCTGAAGGAGTATCCTAAGCCCTTGAGAATTACCAAGAAGATCACATGTGAAACCCATGGTATACCCACTGTGTAAACCTGCTAACCTGGCATGTAAACACTCCAAGAGAAAGGAGTGTGTTATATAGGGGAAAGGACTTTGACATCAGGCATGAAGAGGTAGAATCTGGAGTTTTCTCAGAGGGTTTCAAGTCTTCATTTTTTTCAATTAATTCAGTACTATGATGTTCTATAATGATAATTTATATCCTGTGATGGTGGAAATATGTCTTATATCATTTAACTTTGATTTTTATAAGAAATTACAATCAAGAGATCACATGATTCTCAGAAGAGACTTTGGACTTTTAAACAATGTGGTGGCTATGTTAGACTATCAGCAGTTTTGGAGTTGGAGATAATATATTTTACAGAATGTAGTGCTTGGGGTAGTTATAGCATCTATTCACTCATGTGTTTGAAGAAGTCTATGAGTGCCAGGGACTGAAATGTGATTGGTTGAACATGCTTAGCCCATGGGAAGTTTGCAATAATTAGAGGTGTGGCCTTATTGGTGAAGCTATAGCTTTGCTACAGGTAATATGTAAGTATGTGTCACAATGGAGGTGGGGCGTTGAGGTTTCAGGAAATTCTCACATCTGGGTAGTGTGATCCAGACCATCTTTCTGGATGGCTGTAGAAGTGAGTCTCCTGCCTGTCCTTGGGAAAAGACATAGGACCCTTGACTCCTCTGATGCCTTGTCTTCCTTCATGCTGCCACACTTCTTGACATAATGGTAATAGAGGGACATTCTAAAACCATAAGCCAGCTCTGATCATATGCCTTTCTATAGAAGTGCTGCCTTAGTCATGGAGACACTTCACTGCAATGAAAACATACCTAAGACAAAAGTTTTACAGGGTATTGTTGTGATAGGTCTGACCATGGTTTTATTTGAAGGATTATTGATTTTGGAAATTTGGAAAGCAGTGGGATGTTTATATGTTGCTTAGTGATCCATAGTATTAGAACCATGGAAGAAAACAGTACTGACAGTGATTTCAGCTGTGGGGGCCTGACTCAAGACACTTCAGAGAAGAATTGTAGTATGTAATTTAGAAGACATTCTATAGGTATTTTGGTGAAGTATGTGGCTGCTTTTTCCGTCATTCAGAGTCTGCCTGAGACTATGATAGCTTAGAAGCCTCAAAGCATTCTAGTTTAGACTTTGTTCTGTGGTTCATTCTTATGGGGAGCATTTTGAACAAGTGTAGCATACTGAGAAAGTATAATGCAAAATGTATGGTTCAAAGAAAAATGGGCATCAGAAAATAAAATGATGCTAAATCCTGTGTTTAAGAATATTAAATGGAATCACAGGAGTGGTGACCTTCGGGCAGCTCCTAACTTAGAGAAGACTATTGTTTAAAGTATTTTATACTTTCTAGTTTTCCCTACATATTCTTGTTATAGGAAAAGAGGCGCTTAAAAATAGTATAGGAGGCCAGGCGGTGGTGGCGCACGCCTTTAATCCCAGCACTTGGGAGGCAGAGGCATGCGGATTTCTGAGTTCGAGGCCAGCCTGGTCTACAGAGTGAGTTCCAGGACAGCCAGGACTACACAGAGAAACCCTGTCTCGAAAACCAAAAAAAAAAAAAAAAAAAAATAGTATAGGAGTCACTTAAAATGTTAGTGTGTGGACTCTAACTTCAACTAGAAAAACCAGTCTATTTATTAGGAAATGTGTAATCTTATTGTGACCTTTGTATCAAGTCCTGTACTATTTTCAGAGGATTATTACTATAACATCACCCAGCATTACCTTGCATCTGGGAGGTTATTGTACCATTTATAGCAGTTGTTCTCAACCTTCCTAATGCTGCAGCCCTTTAATATAGTTCCTTATGTTGTGGTGACCCCCAGAAAAATAATCATTTTTGTTGCTTCTTCATAATAGTGATTTTAGAAATTCATATCAGTCATTAATGATAAAATATTGTTTTATTCATGCTGTGCAGAACTACATAGAATATTTTATAGTCAATTATAAGGTAATCTTGTAAGGAAATACTTGCTAATATCTCAAATTTGGTTCCTATCACACTTGTTCTTATGAGCATGTAAAAAATGTTGGGTAGAAGTAATGTTAGAAAGTATGTTTATAACACATACAAATGTTAAGTGGTTGCTTATGTCCCAGCTTTTATAAATATTTCAAATGAGGAAAGAAATCATATACATATATATATGATATATATATATATCATATATATATATATATATATATATATATATATATATATATGCAAAGTCCAAGATATAAAATTTTAGCCAATATAAGTTGAAAGCAATACTCTAGAAAGGTATTATGTTATGTTTGCCTCATGTACATTTTCATTGTTTTCTTTCAAAATCTTGGTTTTGTTGGACATCTTGGAACAGCTTTTTTTTTTATTTTTTTTATTTAGTTATTTAAATCACATCTTAAGTTACTTATTTACACAGAGGTTATAAACACAAAAAGGTAGGATGTGGGGAAGGTAATGGCACCAGAGCATAGGTGTTCAGGGGAGTACAGATACCTTTCAGAACAGGGTATCAGCTCAGTGTATGTTCAGAGGACAGGTCACTATGGCTCTGCCTATGATTCACTTGTCCTTATCTAAGTTGGTACTGTCCACTGAAGCTGCTATTTATAAAACCTATGACTACTCGGTCTGGTAAATTTCCAGAGAAGCTGCCTGTTTACAATAGCTTATAGCCTTCTGTTTCAGTGTTTTTTGGAACAGCTTTTATACGCTGCTTGTTTTGTGGCTCAGTGTCTGAGAGATCTCAGTGGTCTGAGTTCATTGAGATTGCTGATCTTCCTATGTGGTCACCCTCCTCAACAATTTCTTCCAGCTTTCTCTAATTCAACCACAGGGGTCAAGGACTTCAGACCTTTGGTTGACTATAAGTATCTGCATCTGTCTCAATCAGCTACTTGTTGGGCTTCTCAAAAGGAAGCCATGTTAGGATCCTGTCTGTAAGCACACCATAGCCTCTGTAATAGTGTCAGGTCTTGGGGCTTGTCTTGAGTTAGGTACTAAGTTTGGATGGTAACTGGGCATCCTTTCCCTTAGTCTCTTCTCTATTTTTGTCTCTGCTGTACTTTTAGACAGGAAAAATTCTGGGTCAGTATTTTTGTCAGTGGAATGGAAATATTTAAATGTAACTTGTAAACTGATGAGAAAAGATTACCAGTAAATTAAGATACTATATCCATAAACTTAGATTCCTCTTTTATTTTATTAAAATTATAGCATTTTGATTTCTTCTTACTGTAAACTATTGTATTCTCTCAGACTTTTTCTAGAAATTTACAAATATAATTTATTTATCAGTGAAGTTCTTTTCATTTTGTTAATGTACATATTGATTATAATAATATGTTACATTAGCTGTTTTTTATTAAGATAAGTTTTATTATTTATATGTGGAATCAGGTACTTTAAGATGTATATCTTTGTTAAAAATTAAATTTACATAAATGTTTTTCAATTGTTTTCCTATCAGTGCTTATGAGTGTACAAGTAGTATTAAGTGTACTTTGTTTTTCTTAATACATTAATGACATTCCATTTTCCATTACAGTCAAAAGATTTCAATATTTTTTTTTATTTTTCTTGTATTTTTAAAGCCATCTCTCCCAGTACTCCCAGTTCCTCCATGTTTACCACCCACTAATAATTCCTTTTGTTTTCATCCACACTTGACTCAAATCCTTCTATAAAATCTATTCTATTTCCTCCTCCAAAAGAGATCCACAAGTTCCTCCTACCACTCCCTTAGCCCACCTTGTTTTGCTTAGGCTCCCTGAGTCTGAGGATTATTACATGATTTTCCTTTACTTAACAGCTAATGTCCAAATATAAATGAATACATACAATATTTGTCTTTCTGGTTACCTGTCTGTCTTCTTTCTGTCTCACTTAGTATAATTCTTCTCTAGTTCCTTCCATTTGACTGAAAATTTAAAAATGTCATTGTTTCTAACCACTGAGTAGTATTTCATTGTGTAAATGTGCCACCTATTCTTCAGATATTCTTTGATTGAGGAACATCTATGTTGTTTACAGTTTCTAGCCATTATGAATAAAGCTATAAAGAAGATATTTGACCAAGTGTCCTTTTGGTAATATGGAGAATCTTCTGGGTATATGCTCAAGAGTGATATAGTTGTTCCTTGAAGTAGAAAAATTTCCAATAGTCTTAGGAACTATCATGTTGATTTTCATACTGACTGTACTAGTTTTCTCTTCTGGCAATTGAGAAGTGTTCCATTTGTTTCAAATCATTACCATCAAGTGCTGTCCTTTGGGGCTAAAACTTAGGCATTCTGTTAGGTGTAAGATGGAATTACAAAATAATTCTAAATTGCATTCTCCTGATGGCTAGAGATGTTGAGCACTTTTAAAGCATTTCCTGGCCATTTAAATCATGTTGAGAATTCTCTCTTTAGATAATTTTTAATGGTATTACTAGGTTTGTTGATGTCTGGTTTCTTAAGTTCTTTATATGTATTGGAAATTAGCCATCAGTCAGATATGGAGTTAATGAAAATCTTTTCCCATTCTATGGGGTACTGTTTTTGCCATTTTGATGTTGTTCTCCACCTTATAGAATCTTCTCTTTTAAACAAGGACGTTAGCCATCAGTCAGATATGGATTTGACAAAAATATTTTCTCATTCTGTGATTTACTGTTTTTGCCATTTTTGTGATGTTCTCTGCCTTACAGAATCTTCTTTGTTTCACAAGCTCCCATGTATCGAATGTTGTTCTTAATGCCTCTGCTATCAGTCCTCTGTTCAGGAAATTGTCCCCTGTGCCAGGGATTTCGAGATAATCCTCACTTTCTCTTTGATTAGGTTAAGTGTATTTGGTTTATGTTGATATATTAATCTACTAGGACTTGAGTTTTGTTGAATGTAACAGGTATGGATCAATTAACGTTCTTCTATATGCTGACATCCAGTTAGACGAGCACCATTTGTTGAAGATGCCTTCTTTTTTCCTATGTGTATTTCTGGCTACTGTATTATGCAGTAGGTTCCATATGTGTATGGATTTATGTCTAGACTTCAATTCAATTCCAGTGATCAACTGGTCTGTTTTTATGCCAATGCCATGCCATTTTTATTCCTATAGCTCTTTAGTAGAGCTTGAAATCAGGAAAACATTTTCCAGGTGTTCTTTCATTTTACAGAATTGCTTTAGATATCCTGTGGTTTTTGCTTTATTTTTGTTGTTGTTTTCTTTTATTTCATTTTGTCTTTTCATATAAAGCTGAGTAGTGTACTTTTAAGATCTGAAAGATTTGTCTTGGAATTCTGTTAGCAATTGTTTTGAATCTGTAGATTGCATTTGCTTGGATGACAATTTTTTACTGTGTTAATCCTACTATTCCATAAGCATAGGAGATCTTTCTAACTTGTGATATTGCCTTCCATTTCTTTGTATAAAGAATTGAAGATTTGTTATACAAGACCTTCATTTATTTGCTTACAATTTTACAAACATATTTTATATTATCTGTGCCTATTTTGAGGGATTTGTTTCCCTGATTTCTTTCTCAGCCTGTCTTAACATTTTGTATCCCTTTCTGTTTGTTCCTCCTAAATCTTGAATTAATATACTGAACGAGTATAAGAGATTTATGAGCAATTTCTTTTTACTTATTGGAGTGATATTGCTTTGAAATTCTTTCCATTTAATTTGATTTTGTCTACTGACTTTCTGAAAATTGTTTTTATTATGTTTTGTTAAGGCCCTGTTTCCCTACTATTTTCCACACTTTTATTATAAAAGATTCTGGATAGTTTTGAAAGGCATTTTCAGATTCTAATGAGATAATATTTTTTTCTTGCATTTTGTTTATTTGATGAATTACAATTCTGATTTTTGTATGTTAAACCATATATATATATATATATATATATATATATATATATATATATATATATATATATATATATATATATATGAATTTGGAACTATTCTATAAGTTTATAATTGGTGAACTGAGTTGAGTAATATAGGCATTATCAAATCTTAAAACAGTCTGGTAAAAATCTATAATTTAAGCTTTAGTACTATTCATTTCCTTTACAAATGTCAGTGCCCTTGCATTTGGGGCTAAGAATCAAAAGATCACCCTGTTGAATCTTTACTTTGATGAATGTAAATTGACATTCTGTGTCTCCATTAATTTATTTTGGTTTTAAATCTCTTTTGTTGGATATTAGAATGGATAAACCAGGTTGCTTCTTAGTTCCCTTTACTTGTACAGGTTAGATTAGGATACTAAGTGATTACATCTTGAACTGAAAGCAGAAAGCAGAGAGAATAAACTTGTGGTAGTGAGATGATACTTTCCCGGATTTTCTGACTCTAGTGATATACTTCTTCCTAAAACCTATCCCAACCCTGTAAGCACCATTAAACATTTGCTAGCAAGTGTTCAAATTCTAAAGATTATGGGAAGCATTTCTTACTTAAATCACAACAATAGTCCCTCCTCTGAAGGTTCAGAAGTCACCATGGAGGAGATAGTTGAAAGGTTACAAGAAAAAAAGGTAGTGAATAACTACAGAGAAATCTGTTTTCCAAATACAATAAGGCATTTCTACATTTGAAGTGTTAGTGACTATAACTATAAAAATAAGATCAGTACAAGATCAAGGCAGACAAATCCTAACATATAGGGGTGAGATCTTTAGAAAATCCCACTGCTGGCTAAGGAACTTTAACCACTTCCTTTTAGTAAATACTGGGAGATGGAAAGTTATAATTTTTAGGGATAGGGACCATGCACATTATGACAGCAGAACCTAAATATGTTGGCTTAAATGAGAAATGTCTTGAATATACTCAATTTTATTTAGGAGGGGCATGTGAGAAGCATGGGCAGATGGGAATCTCTGTTTCCTTACTTATAAATGTGAACTTGAAGTACCCTAGTGCCTAGGGTGGAGGTGTGAGGCACCCCTTGGACACAGGGACTTGTTTTGAAAGCCCTTTCAATAGAGTTTGATTTCCCAAGTCTACTTTTGCAGAAAATGAAATTTTGATATTCACTTGCTAGATGGAGGTAGACAATGTAACCACAATCAGACTGGGAGGATAGGGAATATTAGATGCTCTTCTGTGAACAATGAGTAGTATAAAACTCCCTTGTTCTGACACAGCTTTCAGGAGAATAGAGTCAAACCCTCTTGGTAGCAATAGAAATATATATAAGCAACATGAAACACAAAATATATGCTTTAGGCCCCATTGGATAAAATTAGTCTGGGGCAATATTAGTGCTAGAACAGTTTTGAAATCTTGCTCAGTGTAATGAGATAGAGTAAGTTAACATTGGAAAAAGTTCATACTCTTAGCCCATGTAAGACAGGAAAACTCAGAGTTTGTCTTAGTTTTGGTTCTGTAGAGTCACAGAACTTATGGAATGTCTCCATATATATTAAGGGAATTTACTATAATGACTTAGAGTCTGTAGTCCAACTAACCCAACAATGCACAGCTGTGAATGGCAAGTCTAAGACTCTAGTAGTTGCTCAGTATCTCAAGGTTAGTTGTATATACTTGACTTTTGTAGAAGATACTTTTAGTATATCAAGTTAAACATCAATTGATATTATCTCCAATGATGTTAAAGAAATTGGAACTAAGCACATATATCTATATGAATGTGTTTTTAACAAAATAAAACAGAAGCATCCATACCACTTAAAATACTTATTTATCAAATAGGTCATGTGTCCTTAGATGATATTTACAACTACCTTCCTCGACTATCCATTCTATACTTTCTCCATCCACAGCAAGAATCTCAGCAGGTCTTGGCTCTTTTCCTGGAGGAGTGACCAATATCTTCATTTCTGATGGGTCTCTTCCCTTATCATCCTGCTTGGATTAGGCTGTTATAGTTTCCCATTGACTGTAATCACAGCACACAGCATTACTAAGTAATACCCTCAGTGATTTCCTACACAATGGATATAATCCTTCTTACATTTCTTGTGAGGAGGCAATCCGATCCCCATAGTAATCTTGATTTATCATAATGAGCTTCCTGTTTAATGGAATATTTATTGTGGCTCATGGCAGTAGCAGTGCCCACTCTGAAATCAAAACTTCTAACTTAGGGCTGTGGGGACAGGTAGCAACAACCTTCCTAGTTTATCACTAGGAGTGATAATAAGTGGAAATGTCCCTCTTTCTACCCTTTGATTCCTAGACCCAAGGGTCCTGGCTATGGGAGGAACTGTACCATATATCAGATGCTGAGTCAAAACATATACTGGTTTCTGTAAAATCCTGCTTTAGCAGTCCATGCTTTTGCCACCTAATTGGTTCTGGAACTGTGTCTTCAAAAGGCCATTCCATCTTTCTATCAGACCAGCTGCTTTAAGATGTGTGGAATATTTTAAGACCTATGGATTCTATGACTCTTGGTCCAATTTTGCACTTCTGTAGCTGTGAAAGGAATTCTTTGGTCAGAAGCAAATCTGTGTGAAATACCATGATGGAGGATACAGAATTCTGCATGTCCACAGAAGGTGGTTTTTGTAGAAGTATTACAAGCAGGAAAGGCAAATCCATGACCAGAATAGGTATCTAATTCTGTAAGAAAAAAACAGTGAACATGGAAGAAGTGGTCCAATGTAGTCAACCTGCCACCTGGTTGCTGGGTAGTCAGTTGGAGTAATGGTGCCATATCTGGGGCTCAGTATTCGTCTCTGCTGTTGTCATATCTGACATTCAGCAGCAGCTATAAGCCACGTCAACCTTAGTGAGTGGAAGTTCATATTTTTGAGTCCAAGCATAAACTCCACCTCAGACACCATGTCCATTTTGTTCATTTTTCTAATGAGAAATGGCAGGTATGTCCAGGAAAGAGGTTGAATGTTCCCAGAATTGGTCAACTTTTCCACTTGATTGTTGAACTCCTCCTCAGCTCCTCCTTTTCATTAAAACACTCTTCATGAGAAGGAACTTTAGTAACCACACAACAGACTTTATACAAGGATTTTTTGAGACTTATTGTTCAAAGAAATTATTCTAAATCTCTTCATCTTACACTCAGGCAGAATGTTCAGACAATGGGAAAAGGCAGCCACATTCTTCACTAAAATACCTCTAAATAGTCTCTATGCCACATGCTGAAATTCTTCTGCACGAAAACCTCTATGCTCAGGCCTGTACATTCAAATCACTCTCAGTATCATAGTCTTAAATACTTGGATACCCCATTCAGGCACATTTCATTCCACTCTTTTATAAATCCAAAGTCCAAAAATAAAAAAAAAATTCCAAACAAAAGCATTGTCAGCCTTATCACAGCAATATCCCACTCCTGTTATTAACTTCTGTCTTACAGCTACCTAGAGTCAGAGTCCTTGTGGAATGTGTGTGTGTGTATGTGTGTATATAGGTTTCTTTCTTCCCATGTGTTCTCCAATTCAACAAGATGGCGGTGATTATTAACTTCTGTCTTACAGCTACCTAGAGTCAGAGTCCTTGTGGAATGTGTGTGTGTGTATGTGTGTATATAGGTTTCTTTCTTCCCATGTGTTCTCCAATTCAACAAGATGGCGGTGACGCTAGCTTCTCAGAAACACTGGCTCTGAACTCTAGTCCCCAGTGATTTTCCCTCAGGGGGTCAGTCTTTCTCAGGCTGCCTGCTAGCCTAGCATAGACTTCCCCACTCCTCCATCATTTGCGTCCAGTTCTGGCTTGCCTGAAGCAACGGGGCTGGCACCCTGGTTGCTTCCTTTCCCCCTTCACCTCCTACGTCATTTGTGGCTAGCTACAGCCCAGCTGGCTTGCCAGAAGCCCCTTCGCCCCTGTTTTCCTCTCAGTTTCTTTCTCGCTGCTAAAACTCCAGGCTGAGCCTGGAGAAACCGGCAGCATCCACCGTGTTCCCCCCATGGCTCAGTTGTTATGCAAAACCTCACTCTTTCTGACTCTCCTATCAAGCCTCTAAGTTTCTTCCTCTAAGGTTTTCTTCAAGGTTGGACTTTTACTTCTCTCTAAGAAAAACAAATGGGGAATAACCTGGCCTCTCTGCTAGAGCACCCAGACACCAATGGCAGAGCAAGCCCCTCCCCTACTGCTTCTAAACCCACCATTAATGCCTTTTCTCCCCAACAGGAAGACCTAAACCAACAGTGTCAGTGCTTTTCAACCCAAAATTTTTTCGCTTTTTGTTACTCACAGGTGCCGTCTAAGACTAAATTTTCTCAAACACCTTTGCCTTTCCAGGATCTTAATGACAGACCATGATGTGCTTGCTCCCAAGTGACTTAATGCTTAATACTCAGCCTTTGCAGAAATCCCCATGCCGGGGTGCTACTTTCCTGTTTTGATTATCCTATAGGTGTTCCCACAAGTCCAGTGGAGACGCCATCTTCTGGAACCTGCCTGAGATGCTAAGCTGCCTTCTCCCCAGCCATCTCATCAGACTGCAGACTCCAGAGACATCCTGAAATCCAGACACAACGCCACCTCCTGGAACCTGCCCAGGAGGCCAAACTGTCTTCTTCCAGCCACACTGCCTAACTGAAGACTCCGAAGCTAAATCCTACAGAAGACCGATCTAGACCTTCTAGCTACAGATGAACTCTTTTGCTAAAGTCAAATAGCTAAAGTTACATGTTAGTGAGGAAAACTTAATGTCTATCTAGATTAGTCAGATGTTATTACCCTCAAACTGTATCACCTGTATTCAATTGATTCAATAATCCTTTGCCTGCCCAACTCCCACCCTCAACTCCCCTTACCCTGTGACTTAATTGTGCTAACCCCTCTGGCCTAAATAGTGCTTTCTTTTAACTTCCTTATGCAAATTTTTTTACCACAGATGACACAGTGACCCCCCTTTTTTAAAAAAGTAAAGGGGAGGAGATGTGGGACTGTGTAAGTGTATCCTGGTTCTTGGCTGGGCATGGGCCTAGAACCCTGAGACTCCAAGGGAGAAACGGCAGGAGTTTGGCCACATCCCCAGAACTCAGGGTGCTAACAAGCAGTCCAATCTCCATAGACCTACATTGTTCAGTCAGGTAGGCCATTACAGCCCTTCCCAAAGTGCACAGGTAGAGGGTGTGACTACAGGCCTCAGGCCCTAGAGATTTACATACTAATGAAGGGCAGAGGGCAGAGCCAATTAAGCATTCCTCCCCAGAACCTCCCCCTTTCTCCCTCCCTACTTAACTCAGGCCTGCCCTGAGTTTGGGGGTGTACATACAGATCCATCCACCATCCACCATGACAAAAAACCCTTTTGGAACCAAGGACTTCCTCATATCATTGGGGCCTGCCATTGCCAAAGGTTCCAGCCTGTGGAACCCCAGACCTTTCTCTGGTATGTGATACCCACTGCCTGGAAGCCTCCAGGCAACCTCCACCGCTCTGGTCCTGGCTGCTGACGTGTGAACCCAGGGCCTCTTCGTCACTGCACCCCATTTTCCCACATATCTATATCATTCATATCTATATCTATATCTATCTATATATCTGTGTGTGTGTCTGTGTATAGTGGAAGTAGGGAAGAATAGTTGGAAGCAAATGATGCAGTATCATACTGTTCCGTTGCTACCCAAGGTAAGCTACATATTTGCCTTCTGCACACTGTGGTGATTGAATATACCCTACTCCTGGTATTAACCGCTCCTTGTATTAACTTCTGTCTTAGGGGTTTCCTAGAGTCACAGAACATGTGGAATGCATATATATATATATATGTGTGTGTGTGTTTGTGTGTGTGTGTGTTTGTATCTGTATTAAGGGAATTTATTTTAAAGTCTGTCTGTCATTACATTATTTTAATACCTGACTATAGTCTAACTAAACCAACGATGGGCAGCTGTCAATGGGAAGTCCAAGAATCTAATATTTGCTCAGTCACATGAAACTAGTGGTTTTATCTGATCTTCTGAAGTAGTAGGTTCCAACATATGGATTGGCAATTAAGTTCAAGTGGTTAACGAAAACTGAATCCTCCTTAGTTGTGGCATAACTATTACATGGTACCACTACTTATAATTTTTTGAGTAACCACCACACAAATTTCAAAATTAAAAAAAATATTTTGCATTTGTTTCAAGACAAAAAAACTATGTTGAATATGATGATACCTTCATATCATTATTCTTTATCATTGGCATACTTCTGATATCTTATATTTACCTTCAGTATTCAAAAGATTTGTTGGTTCCAAAATTAAACAGTATTCACAAATTTTAAGAGTATAAAATTATAGATGTTTCCTTTGAAAGAGAAGTTACCCTATTTCAATAATTTATTATACAGTATCAAGTGCTTAGGATGACACTTAATTTTCTTCTGTTTAAGTTTGTAAGTTCTTCCACAGTATCTTTGATATAAAAATTAACCTATTTAACTTCAACTGTATTTTCAAAATAATTTAAATTTTATTAGTTTCTTAATGGATTCCAAACCAGACAAAATACAAGGAGGAAAAGTGAAATATTTTTTTTTAATTTGGCAGAGATATTCAAATTTCCTTATACCAGTTCAATTCCTGGCATTCAATTGTGGACCAGGACTAAGAGTATAGATTACCTTTACACCTTCAAGCTTGGAATGAGTTATATTGCCAGATTTCCTGGTTTTCTAGCTTACATTCAACAAACACAGAAAGGGATCCTTGCCATTTAAAATTGAGTGATTATTTTCATAATGACATAAAATATAAACTATTCATTGTATTTCTGACTTACACCATAATCTAATAACACATCCTCTGAAGAAGTAATTCTGAGAGCATTGTCAGCAGGACTATAAATATAGTACTCAGTGAAATTATGAAAATAGGCAAAGCTGTAGGAAAAAATGAACTAAAATTTAGTCTCTTGAAACTTTCCTAAAGATATATAATATATATGTATGTATATTCTGTGTGTGTATATTCTCAACACCTGTATAATATCAAGTCAAATATATCACAATTCAAAAATGATTCATGTCTCTGTTTTGTCACAAAACAAATCATGCTTTTTTAATCTTTTAATTATTTGTTTTTATTTTAATTTATTTTTACTTTATATTCCAGTTTCCATCTCCTCCTGGTACACCTTCTGACTGTTCAAAAACCCATATCTCCTCCCTGACCCCTGTCTCTTCCAAAATGTCCTCACCACACACCACCCACCCTAACCAACTTCCAAACTTGAGGGGGTGTCTAGTCTCTTGAGGGTTAGGTGCATCTTCTCTGACTGAACCCAAACCTGACAGTCCTCTTCTGTATATGTGTTATGGGCCTCATATCACCTAGGGTATACTGTCTGGTTGGTGTTCCAGTGTTTGTGAGAGCTCAGTGGTCCAGGTTAATTGAGAATGCTGGTCTAACAACAAGGTGGCCCTCCTCCTCAGAGTCTTCCAGTTTTTATCTAATTCAACCACAGGGCTCAGCAGCTTCTGTCCATTGGTTGGGTACAAATATCTGCATCTGACTCTTTCAGCTGCTTGTTGGGTTTTTTGGAGGTCAGTCATGCTAGGTGCCCTTTTGTGAGTTCTCGATAGCCTCAGTAATAGTGTCAGGCCTTGGTACCTCCCCTTGTGCTGGACCCCTCATTGGGCCTGATGCTGGAAATTCTTTTCCTCCGGCTCCTTTTCATTTCCATCCCTGCAGTTTTTTTCAGACAGGAACAATTCTGGGTCAGAATTTTGACTGTGGGGTGGCAACCCTATCCCTCACTTGACACCCTGTCTTTCTGATGAAGTTTGTTTCTACAAGATCCTTCTCCCCACTGTAAGGCATTCCATCTAAGGTCCCTCCCTTTCTGTCCTGAGAGGTTCTCAACTCCCAGGTCTCTGTTATGTCCTGGATGCCCACCCCAATAATCTTTATGTAAACACCACTCTATTGAAAGAGAAAATTGGAATTCTTAAATTACCAATACCAATTTTAAATTATTCAATTTAAAGTAACTACTAATGGTTAGAGTATAATAACAGCACAAATTTGACTTGATGTGTTAAAATAGGAGCCATAAAGTTGGGTGAGAAGGGAAGGTCAGTGAATCAGGAAGAAGTTGGACGTCGGAGAATAATATGGTTAAAAGATATTGTATGCAATTATCAATGAACTATTAATTAAAAGTCATAACAACAACAAAACTGTCAATACTTAAAATGCCTTCTATCTAAGTTTAATTTCATAAAATTGGGGAGAATGTACTTAAACTGCTGATGATAGTTCTTTAAGAGTTCTCACTTATTTAATTAGCATTAATTATACATAATAATGGGCTCCATAACAATCATTTCACACAGATATATAATCCATTTGAATCATGTTTTCTGCCATGACCCTGTCTAGTCCCTTATGTCCTGCTGATCACCTCCCTTTTGCTGACTGGTCCTATTCAACACTCATGATTTTTTTAAGTGAAATTCATCAGGTCTATTTATAGGAGTAAGGGTGCTGAAGTATTCACAGGGACATTGGCACTTAAAAACAGCTATAACACTTAAGAAAATATCTCTCTTCTCCTGTCAACTGCCAACTACCAGTTGGCATCAGAAATCAGTGAGACTTTATGACTATCTTCCTTCTCACTACTATTAACTTTCTGCATGTTAGTCCTCAGAGAGCAGTTAGGAGTCATATGACACCCCTTTCTCCCAGAAAATATTAAGTGTCTGTGAGACCCTGGGAGGTTGTGAACATACAACTGCCCTTCTTTCTGATGGAATGCTAATAGGACTAATCTCATACAGGTTTTATTTACATAATGACAACTGCCATGCCTAAATGCCTAGAAACTAGAAAAAAAGCCCCAAGAGTATGAAAAAAGAAGCTTGAATACGAGTAAATTGGAACGTGAATAATTATTTTGGGTGGGGGATAGGAGTATGTCCTGAGTGCAAATGAAAAAGCCATGATTATGGCCAAGAACAATAAAATTCTAAAATTAAGTGCTTGTTGTTTTTGTTAAGTACCAGAGTTTGATTCTAGTGCCCATGTATGTATCACACAATTGCCTGCAAATGTACTTCAAAGTCAGTGATTCTTAACCTTCCAAATATATGACCTGTAATATAGTTCCTCATGTTCTGGAGACCCTCCACCATGAAATTATTTTTGTGGCTACTTTACGACTGTAATTTTGCTACTCTTATGAGTTGCAATGTACATATCTGTGCTTTATGATTGTCTTAGCCAAATCATGCATGGGGGTCAGTCAACTCCCAAAAGATTCACAACACTCAGGGAAAGAAACACTTATCTAAAAGATCTGGTGTGCTATTGGGCACATTTAGGCACCTGCACTCATGTGCACATACCCCTCTATTGACATAAATAATAATAAATATTAAAAAAACACAATGAAATCTACTTACTTGAAGCTAATTAAAAGAGAAAAAGAATGAAATAAATTAAATGATGCACCCAGTGTAGTACATAAATATTGTCAGAAGCCATTATATTCATTTTTAAATCAGAAATCTCAATACAATCTAGCAGGACAAACATATTGTATTTCCAAATGTAACCACCCAAGTTTCCTTGGGGAAAACATGTTACATAATATGAGAGGAAACTCAAGAAATCAGAGCTTGTAACAGGACTGAAATACAATATAGTATATCAAGATTTTTCCTATGTTCTGAGGAAGCACAAAAGGGAAGTGAACTCCAAATGTTTTTCCAAAGTAGATGACTATATTTGAATAGAGGGAAAGTTTACTATAATAATGATTTAATGTAAACAGCAAAACAGCTTTGAATAAATTAAAACTTTATTTTTGCCATTAAATATGAAGTAATTCCTTATGTTTTTACTTGCCATTTCAATCCTTCTACATAGAAGCTATTTTTATACAATGCTAAGAAATAGGAAGACATGAAGGTCAAAAAAGTATAATGTTAAAAATTTGAGATGGTCGGTATTAATGTTAACTTGCCTCAAATTTGAATCTCCTAAGTAAGGAACCTTTCAGAAGAGCAGTTGGCTTGTTTCCATCAATTGATATAGCAAGACACCTCCCCACAACACACACACACACACACACACACACACACACACACACACACCAATATGGACAGCACTTTCTGGCAGCAGCCCAGAATAGGAAATGCAGGGAACAAGGATGTGTATTTATATTTTCTTGTTTGGCTTTTGCATCTTGATCAATTAGAATTTATTCTTGCTCCAAAGTTGATTTACCCTATTTCTAATTCTGTTGAGTCAGTGTATTCAGGCTTCCACCATTGGCAATGAACCAGCAGCAATCCTGGAAACTCCCAGGTTTCCTATAACAGATTGAGACACTTGAGGCACCAACGTTCATGGACTGAATAGCTATGAGGTTGTGAGCTCTCTAATGTAAGACAAAAAACTATGTAAAGACTCCAGCTTTAGAATTAGCCTGCCTAAGAGGTAACTGTTGTTATATTAATTTAATAGATCCCCCCTCAGTCTCATTCTCTCTCTTCTTCCTCTCTCCCCTCTCTGTCCTTTATCTTCCTCCCTCTCACTTCCTCTCCTTCCCTCAATTATCTGTCCTGAGTGTGTGTGTGTTTGAGAGAGAGACAGAGACAGAGAGAGAGAGAGAGACAGAGAGATACAGGGAGAGAGAGAGGGGGGGGCTTGAGTTTGAAATATTAAATTCTAATCATTAAAAAGTGTGACAGGAAGCCACATATCTCCACCAAGATTCATACATAGTTAGTGATTAGAAGAAGAGAGGTCTCATTAAGGCCACATTCTCATCCTAGAGGTAGTGAATGGTTACTGAGGAAGGAATGGAGTTCTCTTTCAGTGGCACAGGCAGCAATAAATTGATGCTATTCTTGTTAGTCACCTCTCAGCCACATTCCTTTAAGTATTTCTAATTAACTCATTGTTTTTCCAAGTTATACTTATTAAATTGTTTCTGTACACACATCAGTCAATATATACTGGCATGTAATATATGGTAAACACATTATTTTGACTTTCACATAAAAATATCATTAATTTAGATATTGTAAATCATCATGTAGAAATATGCCTGACATTATTACTACCAAGATAGTCTGATATGGATACTGAAGTGATTTTCATTTAATTCACTATTTTATATGCCTTTAAAAGCTAATAGTTCATAATGATAGTAGACAATTGTAAGTTCAAATAAGTTAAAACAGTTTAACAGATACTGCCATGTTTTAAAACAAATTAATGTTATTAACTATATAGTTTGATTGCACATTCAAAGTGTTTAATTTTATACATATCCCAAAAGCATATCATATATTGTAGAACATCTTTGGAAATCATTTAAAGTACAAAATTATAGAATTATTTTTACTATCTGTAATTTCTCTAAAGGTATCTGACCTTTCTATGTATAATTTATAACATTTGTTCGCTCTCATAATGCAGGGTTAATTGGACTTCATGAAGAATATATGGCACATAAAAGAATACATTAAAATAATAAATAATAATAAAAAATAATGATAATAAATTCTTGTTTCCAAGACTATGATAGGTAAATTTTTCCAAGGCCTGATTCATACTCAGAGTTTTGGGCAATTGAGGGTAGTATATCATGCTGGGCATTCCTTAAAGAACAAATTCTTGACTTCTATATTTCTTACAAGTAAGAATCAAGTATTAGGCTAAAGAAATCTGCTTAGTACATTCCGTACTTGATGTTACTCCAATACTGTTTCTACTAATAGTTGCAAATTAGAAGTCTGTCCCAGAACTTGAAAATATCCTATTATATGTTCATATTACAGTTAAAGGAACTCTGCTTCTTGGTCCAAATGATTTATTTTTCTATAGGTTTAGAGTTGTCTCAGTGATCAAGTGTCTACACTGCAATGAAAACTTAACTAAGTCAAAAGTGGCAAGGAGGAACAGGGCTATTTCTATGGTATGTCTGACCATGCTTTTATTTGAAGAAATATAGATTTTAGATTTTATGAAAGCAATTGTATGCTTTAGGTGGGATTTAATGGGCCAAACTCATAGAATGATGGGAGATAGTGGTACTGAGAGTAATGTGAACTTTGTTGGTATGTCTCAAGAATCTTCAAAGGAGGCAATTTTAATATGTGGCTCATGTTGGTGAAGCAATGGGCTGCTTTTTGCCCTTGGCAGAAGGTACTGTCTGAGGCTAATGTAAAGAGATTTATAGTATTTTCATTTAAAAAGGTAGTTGCAAAGCAACCTACTTTAGATTTTGACCTGGGTTCGCTCTGCTGAAGAGTATTTTGAGCATGTATAAGGAACTGAGAATGTAAAAATACAAAATGTATTGTTCAAAGATAAAAGGTGCACCAGCAGATGAAATGGAGATAAATCTTCTGTTCAAAAATAATAAGTGGAATTAAGGGAGATGTGAAATTGCTGCAAGATCTCACCTAGATAACTTTATTATATATGCTTCTGCAGTTGACCTAGGGATAATTATATCATGTTGGCATTATAATAATCTGTGTATTGTTTTCATTTAGACAAGGAAATATGGTGATGTATCAAATTGTCAATGGATACATTGTGATGGCTATTCTCAGTGGTCACCTTGACTTCATCTTTAATTACCTATAATCCAGAAATGGAGGGCATACCTGTGATTCAGACCCTGTGACTAGAAAACACAGGCTTTTGTTCCAAGTCTTCAGGTGGGGTGACCCAAGTTTTCATCCAGATCTTGAAGCATAATGGCCATGAAAAGCTTAGGTTCATGCATAGTGGTACACATCTTTAATGCAAGGAGACAGAAGCAAGGCTATATCTGACTTTGTGGCCACATAAGTACCAGAGCAAGTTCCAGGTAAAGAAAAGCTTAGGTCAAGGCATTGTAGTACACAATTTTAGACACAACCCTCAAGTGTGAGGCATTCATATCTGTGAGTTCAATATTTTACTAGAGAACAGATTCTATGACAGTAACACATAGTTAGTCCAGAAACTGTTGAAAACAGTAAAACTGGTTTGTTATTGAACTAGTAGGTGATGTGCCAGACATAGGAAACAAGAGGTTTTGGAAATTTGGGGCATGATACTAGTTAGCTGAGCCTACTAAATTGGTAGGGATTAAAAAGATACCAGCATCACTGAGATTAAATTTTCTGGGAAGTGTCTTATGGGAACACAAAACAGCTGTGTTCCAGAGATAGATCTCCCGCTGAAAGCCAGGTAAAGTGTAAGAATCTCTTAGTTTGTACTGACATTGACAGAATGAAGGGGCCATAGATAACAGTTGAGACATGGCACTGTGAGAGGCTATGAAACACATTTGGAGAAGGGGCAAATCAGTGGCTGTTGAAGTACATGGAGTGAGGTGGTTATCAAATGAAGTTAAGGATTGTCACCAGGAAAGCAGCCTATGAAAGCTAATGGTGAAAGTGCCACTTAGTTAAAACAGAAGAGCCCAGTGTATTGGAGATGCCAGTATCAGGGGATGACAATCAGGAAGCACAGAATCAGTGGAGTAGAATTAGCCAGAGCCTAGAGTAATATAGAGTATAGAGCTCTAGGGGTAACTCAAACTCTTTTGAATCACCAAGAAGAACATGTGTGAACACCATTGGATGCCTATAGAGGAAAGCTCCTAACACGGACTGTAAACAGCAGAAGAGAAAGATTATAGTTTGTTTTATACAGCACAAGTGGATTGTAGTTTACAAAAGTGAAGAGTTGGACATCATACATCTTGATGCAGAGTTTGAAGTTTTTCCATGTGGTTTTTGGTACTAATTTGGTGCAGTATCATCACAGTGAAGTTCTGTAATATTAATATATATCCAATGATGCTGTACGTATGCGGTCATATGTTTCACTTTTATTATATCCAGGATTACATTTTAGAGAGTGCATGAGCATCAAAAGCAACATAGCACTTTAAACTCTGTTGAGTCTGTACTAATCTATGGGGACTTGTGGAATTGGATACTCTGTAGTGATTAGTCTAGGTATAGACTCCATACCCTCTTTTCTTTGCACAAGACTACTGGTGCCAGTGAGTGTATGTGATTGTTTGGAATATGCTTTGCCCACAGGAATTTGGTAATAATCAGAAATGTGGCCTTATTGAGGAAGGTATAGCTTTAGTATAGGGCGTGATTAACAATGGAGGTGGGACTTGGCAATTTCAGAACTAGGATACTGGGTTATTGCTGTGATAGGTCTGACCAAGTTTTTGTTAGTTGGAACATAGATTTTTGTGGGACAAAATGGCGGGCAGCGGTGGAGTCCCGGGCCCACGCGGCAGCAGGCCCCAGGCCTATGCGGCAGCAGGCCGGGGCCTGCGGGTTGGAGGCTGCCTAGAGGCTTCCAGGCAGCCTGTGTCACATACCGGAGGAAGGTCCCGGGTTCAGTGGCTGAGGCTTTGGCGGCAGGCGGGCCCGGCAGGCCCCAATGATACGAGGAAATCCTTGGTTCCAAAAGGCTTTATTGTCATGGCGGATGGTAGATGGATCTGGAAGTACCCCCCCCAAACTCAGGGCAGACCTGGGTTAAGTAGGGAGGGAGAAAGGGGGGGGTTCTGGGGGCAATGCTTAATTGGCTCCACCCTCTGACCTTCATTAGTATGTAAATCCCTAAGGCCTGAGGCCTGTAGTCACACCCTCTACCTGTGCACTTTGGGAGGGGCTGTAATGGCCTACGTGACTGAACAATGTAGGTCTATGGAGACTGGACTGCTTTTCAGGACCCTGAGTTCTGGGGATGTAGCCGAACTCCTGCCGTTTCTCCCTTGGAGTCTCGGGGTTCTAGGCCCATGCCCAGCCAAGAACCAGGATACCCTTATGCAGTCCCACAGATTTTGGCAGTTTGGAAACCAGTGGGATGCTTTAAATGGAGCTTAGTTTGATGTAATATTAGAAGCATAGAGGACAGTGGGGCTGAGAGTGATTTGAAGTGAGGAGGGGGCTGGCTGAAGTGACATCAGAGGAAAAGAATTTTAGTATGTGGCTTTGAAAATATTCTTTGGGTATTTTGGTGAGGAATATGGCTCCCTTTTGCCCTTGGCTTAAGACTTTGCCTGAAGTTAAAGTAAAGAAATTTAGATTAATATCATTAATAAAGGATGACTCAAAGCAACTGAGTTTAGACCTTGTTCTATGGTCTACTCTTATGGGGAACATTTGGAATAAGTATAGCAAACTGAGAAAGTAAAAGTCCAAAATGTATGATTCAAATATAGGGTTCAGAAAAGGGTATCAGGAAGTAGAATGGTGCTAAAATCTAGTGTTCATGGGTATTAAATGCAATTAACATATTGGTGACCAAGGGGCAATACCCTACCTAGTTTAGCTTACTGGTTATGCATTTACAGTTGACCAATTAATGGTTATATTATATTGGCATCATTATTACATGGTTATTGTTTTCATTTGAACCTAAGGAGGTATGATTGTGGGTCAAATGGCCAAAAGATGGACTGTGATCACTACTGTCAGTTGTTACATTGACTATATCTGCAATGAACTAATATCCAAAAGTGGGGGAAACACCAGTGATCCAGAATTTGAGACTAGAAAACAAAGTGTTTTGATCCATATTATGACATGGGATGACAGAAGCGTTGGATACTGACCTTGAGAATACTGGTGGAAAAGCTTAGGTTCAGGCATTGTGGTATACATCTCAATCTCAGGAGACAGAGGCAAGGTAATGTCTGTGTTCCAGAGCAACCTGGTACAGAGACTGTTCCAAGTAAAGAAAATTTTAGGTTCAGGCATGGTAGTACACGACTCAAGTGTGAGAGGTAAGCAGATCTCTCAGTTCAAGATCAGCCTACAGAGCAAGTTACATGACAGCAAAACTTAGGTTGAGGAAATAATTGATAACAGGAAGCTGGTGTAAATGTCAGTGAAGTAGGAGCCATGTTCCACCCCAGCAACTGATAGAACTTGACAGCTTTTGGGAAGTTGCTATGGCTTTAGAATCAAGAATCAAACAGGTTACTGGGACAACTGATTCTAGTTATTTGGAGTTGAGAAATTGCTAGCTTCACTGTGGTGAAATCTGTTTGGAAGTGTTTGAGAAAAGCATGAAGAAGTTGTGTTTGAGAGATAGACTTCCTGGTGGCAGACTGGTAATAAGAAAGAATCTTCCAGATTGTACTGATTTTGAAGGAATGAAGGAATCATGAAGAAAAAGTTGAAGCTTGGCATTGTGAGAGGTTAGGGAGTGCCACTGGAGAAGGTTGCAGCCTCAATGGCTGTTGAATTCCAGGACTGAAGTCCTTATACAATGAACTTCAGGATTGGCACCTTGAAGACAGCCTATGTGAGACTAATGGTGAAAGTCCTGCCTAGTTGAAACAGTAGAACCTAGTATATTTGAGATATCAGTACCCTGGGATGCACACCAAGAAGAGCAGCAGCAGTGGAGTGGAGTTAACCAGAGCCTAGATTAGTACTGAGAGAATCAGAGCTGGAGGAGAGTCATAAGCCCTTTTGAATTACCAAGAAGACCACTTGTGAAACCGATGGTATACCCTCTGTGTAAACCTGCTAACCTGGAGTTTAAACACTCAGAGGGAAAGGAGTGTGTTATAAAGGTGAAAGGAGTTTGATATCAGACATGAAGAGGCAGAGTCTAGAGTTTTCCCAGAGGGATTTAGGTCTTCCCTTTTTTCAAGTAATTCAGCACTTATGATGTTTTATAATGTTAATTATATCCTGTGATGGTGGAAGTATGTCTTATACCATTTAACTTTGATTTTATAGAGGAGAATATTTAAGAGATTGTATGATTCTCCGAAGAGACTTTGGACTTTTAAACACTGTAGTGGCTATTTTAGACTATCAGCAGTTTTGGAGTTGGAGATAATATATTTTGCATAATGTAGTGCTGGAGCTAGTTATAGCATCTATTCACTCATGTGTTTGAAGAAACCTATGAGTGCCAGGGACTGAAATGGGATTGGTTGAATATGCTTAACCCATGGGAAGTTTGCAATTATTAGACAAGTGGCTTTATTGGTGAAGCTGTAGCTTTACTACAGGAAATGTGTCAGTATGTGTCACAATGGAGGTTGGGCTTTAAGGTTTCAGGAAATACTCAAGTCTGGGTAGTGTGATCCAGACCATCTTTCTGGTTGGCTGTGAAAGTGAATATCCTGCCTGCCCTTGGGACAAGACATAGGACCCTTGACTCCTCTGGCACCTCATCTTCCTTCATGCTGCTACACTTCTTGATATGATGGTAGTAGAGTGAAATTCCAAAATCATAAGCCAGCTCTGATTATATGTCTTTTTTAGAAGAATTGCCTTAGTCATGGAGACACTTCACTGCAATGAAAACATACCTAAGACAAAAGTTTTACAGGGTATTGCTGTGATAGGTCTGACCATGGTTTTGTTTGAAGGACTATTGACTTTGGGACTTTGGAAAGCAGTGGGATGCTTTAAATATTGCTTAATGATCAATGGTATTAGAAGCATGGAAGAAAATAGTGCTGACAGTGATTTCAACTGTGGAGTCCTAACTCAAGAGACTTCATAGGAGAAGAATTGTAGTATGTAATTTAGAAAACATTCTTTGGGTATTTTGGTGAAGCATGTGGCTGCTTTTTCCCTTATTCAAATAATCTGCCTGAGACTAAGGTAAAGAAATTTAGTTTAAAAGCCTCAAAGCATTCTAGTTTAGACTTTGTTCTGTGCTTTAGTCATATGGGGAACATTTTGAAAAAGTATAGCATACTGAGAAAGTATAATGCAAAATGTATGGTTCAAAGAAAATTAGGGCACCAGAAAGTGGAATAGTGCTAAATTCTGTGTTTAAGAATATTAAATGGAATTACAGGAGTGGTGACCTTGGGGCAGGTTCTAATTTAGAGAAGCCTATTGGTTAATGTTTCACACTTTCAACTTTGTCCTACTTATTCTTGCTATAGAAAAAGAGGTGTCTAAAAATAGTATAAGTATCACTGAAAATGTTAATGTGTGTACTCTAACTTCAACTAGATAAAACCAGTCTATTTATTAGGAAATACGTAATCTTATGGTGACTATTGTATCAAGGTCTATACTATTTTCAGAGAACTATTACTATAACGTTATCCAGTATTACCTTGCATCTGGAAGGTTATTGTACAATTTATAGCAGTTGTTCTCAAACTTCCTAATGCTGTAACCCTTTAATACAGTTCCTGAAGTTGTGGTGACCCCCCGCCAAAATAATCATTTTTGTTGCTTCTTCATAATTGTAATTTTAGAAATTCACATCAATGTTTCATGGTAAAATGTTGTTTTATCCAGACTGTGCAGAACTACATACACTATTTTATAGTCAATTATTAAGTAATCGTAAAAGGAAAGACTGTGCTAATATCTCAAATTTGTTTCCTATCACACTTGTTCTTATGATCATGAAGAAAAATGTTGGTAGAATTTATGGTAGTATGTATATTTATGACATAAATGTTAAGTGGTTGCTTAAGAGCCAGCTTTTATAAATATTCCAAATGAGGTAAAGAAATTACACATACACACACACACACACACACACACACACATATACATATATATATATCCAAAGTCCCAGATTAAAAAAAAAAATTAGCCAATATAAGATAAAGGCTATAGTCCAGAAGGATATTGTGTTATATTTGACTCATGTACATTTCCATTGTTTTCTTTCAATTTCTTGGCAGTGTTGGGGGTCTTCGAACAGCTTTTGTATGCTGCTTGTTTGGAGGCTCAGTGTCTGAGAGATCTCAGTGTTCCAGGTCAGTTGAGACTGCTGATCTTCCTATGGGGTCACCCTCCTCCACAATTTCTTCTAGCCTTTCCCTAATTCAACCATAGGGGTTCCAGACTTCAGTTCATTGGTTGGATATAAGTATCTACATCTCTCTCAATCAGCTGCTTGTTGGGCCTCTCAAAGGGCAGCCATGTTAGGACCCTGTCTGTAAGCACACCATAGCCTCAGTAATAGTGTCAGGTCTTAGGGCCTTGCCTTGAGATAGATCCCAAGTTTTCACAGACACTGGGCATCCTTTCCGTCAGTCCCTTCTCTATTTTTGTCCCTGCAGTTCTTTTAGACAGGAACGATTCTGGGCCAGTGTTTTTGTCTGTGGAGTGGCAATATTTAAATATGACTTATAAACTGATGAGAAAAGACTACCCGTAAATTAAGTTACTATATACATAAACTTAGATTCCTCTTTTATTTTATTAAAATTGGTAGCATTTTGATTACTTCTTACTGAAAACTATTGTATTCTCTCAGACTTTTTCTAGAAATTTACAAATATAATTTATTTATCAGTGAAGTTCTTTTCATTTTGTTAATGTACAAGTTGATTATAATAATATATGTTACATTGGCTTGTTTTTTATTAAGGTAAGTTTTATTAATTATTTGTGTAATAAGATACTTTAAGATACATATCTTTGTTAAAAATTAAATTTACATAAATGTTTTTCAATTGTTTTCCTATCAGTGCTTATTAGTGTAAGAGTAGTATTAAGTGTCCTTTGTTTGTTTGTTTTTTTTAATTTATTTCAAATTTATTTATTTGTTTTAATTTTTATTGGATATTTTATTTGCATTTCAGAAGTAATCGCCTGCTTCTATCAGGATATGTCCCCATCTACCCTCCCATCCCCACCTCCCCACCCACGATTTTCCCCACAGTAGAGCTTCCAGTCTTCGCTGGCCCAGGATGTCCTCACCTCTTATGCCTGACAGTGTCATCCTCCCTATGTATACAGATGGGGCCATGGGTCCCTCCCTATGTGCTTCTAGGCTTGTGGTTTAAACCTTGGGAGCTTGGTTGGTTGGTATTTTAACTGTCACCATGGGACCACAAAACCTTTCAGATACTTCAGTCTTCTCTTGTGGGAAAAAATCGCGGGTGGAATCCAGGGGGCCCAAGCCTCCCATGTGGAGGCAGAGGAGGCCTGCAACTGCGGCGGGGTCTCATGAGTGGGATTTGTGCCACAGATGCAGCAGTCTGGAGTCAGGCCTGAAGCAGAGGCCTGGGTTTGGAGCACTTCCCGCCTGGGGTGCTATAGTTCCCACATGGTTGTAAAGGTCACCTAGTCGTAGAAGTAGGCCAAGAAGACACTCGAACTGGTCTTCCATGAAGTAGTTTTATTGACGAGAATGGTAAATCTGGTGCTTCCCCCACTCCCCCACCGAAAAGCCAGGAGGAGTTCCCTTATATAGGAAAGGAGCTGGACTAGGGAGGAGACTTAATTCCCTATGTCCCCCGGCCTCATTAATATGCATATATCAAGGCAGAGGGCTCTTAGGCATGCCCCTTACCTGTGTCTTACGTGACTTATGTTTTAGGTTGAATGGAGACTGTGGGGCAGGGGCCTGGGTTTTGGAGGCATGGCCAAATACCCACAATCTCAGGGTTCTAAGACAATGGCAACCCTTCCATGGCCCAACATTCTCTCTCACTCCCCCATTGGGAAATCCATGATCACTTCAATGGTTAAATGTAAGCATCTGCCTGTGTATATTTCATGTTCTGACAGACCTTTAAGGAGACAGCTATATCAGGCTCCTCTCAGCATGCAATTCCTGGCATCCACATCAGTATCTACCTTTGGTGAGTGCACAAGGGATGTATACCCCAGGTGGAGCAACAGCCCCTCCTTCAATTTTTGTCCTACACTTTGTATCCATATTTGCTCCCATGAGTATTTTGTTACCACTTCTAAGAAGGGCCAAAGTACCCACACTTTGGTCTTCCTTGTTCATGAGCTTCATGTGGTCTGTGAGTTGTATCTTGGATATTGCGAGCTTTTGGGCTGATATCCAATTATCAGTGAGTGCATACCATGTGTTTTCTTTTGAGATTGGGTTACCTCACTCAGGATGATATTTTCTAGTTCCATCCATTTACTTAAGAATTTCTTGAATTCATTGTTTTTAATAGCTGAGTAATGTTCTTTTATGTAAATGTACCAAGGTTTCTGTATCCATTCCTCTGTTGAAGGACATCTGGGTTCTTTCCACCTTCTGGCTATTATAAATAAGGCTGCTATGAACATAGTGGAACATGTGTCCTTGTTATATGTTGGAGCCTCTTCTGGGTATATGTGCAGGAGTGGTATAGCTGGGTCCTCAGATAGTGCTAAGTCCAATATTCTGAGGAACTGCCAGACTTATTTCCAATGTGGTTGAACCAGCTTGTAATCCCACCAAGAATGGAGGAGTGTTCCTCTGTCTCCATATCCTTGACAGAATCTGCTATCACCTGAGATTTTGATCTCGGCCATTCTGACTGGTGTGTGGTGGAATCTCAGGGTTGTTTTGATTTACAATTCCCTGATGACTGCGGGTATCGAACATTTCTTTAGTTGCTTCTCACCCATTCAAGTTTCCTCTGTTGACAATTCTTGTTTAGATCTGTACCTTATTGTTAACAGGGTTATTTGGTTGTCTGGAGTCTAATTTCTTGAGTTCTTTGTATATATTGGATATTAGCCCTCTAACAAATGTATGATTGGTAAAGATCTTTTCCCAATCTGTTGGTTGTGATTTTGTCCTATTGACAGTGTCATTTGCCTTAGAGAAGCTTTGCAATTTTATGAGGTCCTATTTATCAATTCTGATCTTAGAGTATAAGCCATTGGTGTTCTGTTCAGGAACTTTTCCCTGTGCCTAGATATTTGAGGGTCTTCCCCACTTTCTCTTCTATTAGTTTCTGTGTATCTGATTTCATGTGAACTTCCTTTATCCACTTGGACTTGACCTTTATACAAGGAGATAAGAAGGGATCAATTTGCATTCTTCTACATGTTGACCTCCAGTTTAACCAACACCATTTGTTGAAAATGCTGTCCTTTTTCCACTGGACACTTTTAGCTCCTTTGTCAAAGATTAAGTGACCATAGTTGTTTGGGTTCATTTCTGGATCTTCAGTTCTATTCCATTGATCTTCCTGCCTGTTTCTGTACCAATACCATGCATTTTTTTTATCACTATTGCTCTTTACTACAGCTTGAGGTTAGGGATGTTGATTCCCTCAGAAGTTGTTTTATTGTTGAGAATAGTTTTAGGTCTCCTGGGTTTTTTGTTATTCCAAATAAATTTGCAAATTGGTCTTTCTATCTCTGTGAAGTACTTATTTGGAATTTCGGTGGGGATTGCATTGAATCTGTAGATTGCTATTGGCAAGGTGTTTACTATATTAATCCTGCCAATGACAGATAATTTCTGTCTTTTGAGATCTTCTTTGATTTCTTTCTTAAGAGACTTGAAGTTCTTGCCATATAGATCTTTCACTTGCTTGGTTAGATTTTATGTTATTTGTTTCTATTGTGAAGGGTGTCATTTCCCTAATTTCTTTCTCAGCTGTTTATAAATCCAGCAGAGGAAGGCTACTGATTTGATTGAGTTAGTGTTTATATCCAGTCACTTTTCTGAAGTTGTTTATCAGATTTAGGAGTTTTCTTGTAGATGTTTCAGGGTCACTTAAATATACTATCATATTGACGTTTTCCTTTCCTATTTGTATCCGTTTGACTTCCGTTTGTTATCTAATTGCTCTTACTAGGAATTCTAGTACTATATTAAATAGGTAGGGTGAGAGTGGGCAGCCTTGTCTAGTGCCTGATTTTACTGAGATTGCTTCAAGTTTCTCTCCATTTAGTTTGATGTTGGCTACTGGCTTGATGTATATGGCTTTTACTATGTTTAGGTATGGACCATTAATTCCTGATTATTCCAAAACTTTTACCATGAAAGGATGTGGAATTTTGTTAAATGATGTCTCAGCATCTAAGTGTCCTTTGTTTTTCTTAATATCTTAATGAGAATCCATTTTCCATTACTGTCAAATGATTTCAATGTTGTTTATTTTTTTCTTGTATTATTGAAAGCCATCTCTTCTAGTACTCTGTTCCTCCATCTTTACCACTCTCTGATACATTCCTCCTGTTTTAATCCACACTTGACTCAAATCTTTCTATACAACTTATTCTATTTCCTTTTGACAAGGAGATTCATAAGCTCCCCCACTCCCTGAGCCCTCCTTATTTTGCTTAGGCTCCCTGGGTCTGAGGACTATAGCATGATTTTCCTTTACTTCACAGCTAATGTCCAAATATAAATGAGTATATACAATGTTTGTCTTTCTGGTTACCTGTCTGGCTCTTTCTGTCTCACTTAGTATAGATTACATACAATGTTTGTCTTTCTGGTTACCTGTCTGGCTTCTTTCTGTCTCACTTAGTATAATCTTCTCTAGATCCATACATTTGCCTGTAAATTTAAGGATATCATGGTTTGTAACCACTGAATAGTATTTCATTGTGTAAGTGTGCCATTTATTTTTTTCCATTCTTCAGTTGAAGAACATTTAGGTTGTTTATTGTTTGTGACCATTATTAATAAAGATATAATGATGATGGTTGGCCAAGTGTCCTTGTGGTAATATGGAGAGTCTTCTGGGTATATACTCAATAGTGCTTCAAGTTCTGCCTTGAAGTAGAACAATTTCAAATATTCTGAGGAACCATCATGTTGATTTTCATAGTAACTGTACTTCTTTGCTCTTCCAATAGCTTTGGAGAAGTGCTCCCCTTGTTTCAAATCATTGCCCCCAAATGCTGTCCCTTGGGGCTTAAACTTAGGCATTCTGATAGGTGTAAGATGGAGTTACAAAATAGTTCTACATTGCATTCTCTTGATGCCTAGAGATATTGAACATTGTTTAAGCATTTATTCACAATTTAAATCATCTTGAGAATTCTCTATTTAGATAATAGAACTCACTTTTAATGGTATTACTAGGTTTATTGATTTCTGGTTTCTTGTTTATGTATATTGGAAATTAGCCATCACTCAGATATTAAGTTGATGAAAATATTTTCCCATTCTGTGGGGTACTGTTTTTTGACATTTTTGTGTTATTCTCTACCTTACAGAATCTTCTCTGTTTCACAAACTCCCATGCATTGAATGTTTTTTTTTTTTTTTTGTTATCTTTTTTTTTTTTTTTGGAATTTTTTTTACATTTCAGATATTCTCTCCTTATCCCATTTCCTCCCCTCCCTCCCAGGAACTCACTATCCCTTCCCCCATCCTCCTGCCTCCACGTTGGTGTACCCCCACCCACCCTCCCCTGTACCTCACCTCCCCACCCTCGAATATCTCCCCCCACGATGTTCAGCCTTCATGGGACCAAGAATCTCTTCTCCCACTTATATATAGCTCCCTTGCATATATAGCTGGAGCCATGAGTCCCTCCCTAATGCCTCTGCTATCAGTGTTCTATACAGGAAGTTGTCCACTGTGCCAGTGAGTCCAAGATTAATCCTCACTTTCTCTTTGATTAGGTTAAGTGTATTTGGTTTATGTTGATATGTTAATCTACTTGGACTTGAGTTTTGTCCAATGTGATAGGTATGGATCAATTGGCATTCTTGTATATGCTGACATCCAGTTAGACCAGCACCACTTGTTGAAAATGCTTTCTTTTTCCAATGTGTATTTCTGGCTTCTGTATTACACATCAGTTTCCATAAGTGTATAGATTTATGTCTAGACTTCAATTCAATTCCATTGATCAACTGCCCTGTTTTTATGCCAATACCATGCCATTTTTATTCCTATAGCGCTTTAGTAGAGCTTGAAATCAGAAAAATATATTCCATTTGTTTTTTCTTTGTACAGGATTGTATTATCTATCCTGTGTTTTCTGTTTTAATTTTTCTTGTTGTTTTCTATTGTTTCATTTTGTCTTTTCATATAAAGCTGAGTAATGCACTTTTTAAGATCTGAATGATTTGTTTTGGAATTCTGATACCAATTGTTATGAATCTGTTGATTGCATTTGCTTGAATGACAATTTTTTACTATGTTAATCTGACCAATCCATGAGCATAGGAGATCTTTCTAACTTGTGACATTCCCTTCAATTTCTTTCTTTAAAGACTTGAAGATTTGTTATACAAGAATTTCATTTATTTGCTTAAAATTTTACAAACATAGTTTATATTTTTTGTGCCCATTTTGAGAGGTATTGTTTCCCTGATTTCTTTCTCAGCCTGATTTTACATTTTATATCCCTTTGATCTCCTTCAGATTTCTGATTGCTCGTCCTAAATCTTGAATTTATATATTGAATGCATAGAAGAAATGTACCAGCCATTTCTTGTTCCTTATTGGAGTGAAATTGCTTTGAAACTCTTTCCATTTAATTTGATTTTGTCTACTGGCTTTCTATAAATTGTTTTTATTATGTTTATGTAAGGCCCTTTTTCTCTAATGTTTTCCATACTTATTAGGAAGGGTTCTGAATCATTTTGACAGGATTTTTCCAAATCTAATTAGAATATTTCAGTTTGTTTATGTGATGAATTACATTCCTGATTTTTATATGTTGAACCACCTCTGCATCCTTGGGAAGAAACATATTTGATCATTATGCATGATCAAATGCATCAAATTTTTGTTTGGGAGAATTTTACTATGATAACTTTTTTCATTTATGTTCATGAGAGAAATTGAGAAAAATAATACTGTTTCTTGGTTGAATATTTTGTGGTTTAGGTGTCAAGGTAACTGTGACCTCATAAAATAAACTTGGAAATATTCGATTAGTTCACATTTTGTGAATTGATTTGAGTAATATTGGCATTATCACTTCTTTAACAGTTTGGTAAAAATCTGTATAATTTAAGCTTTAGTACTATTCATTTCATTTACAAATGTCAGTACCCTTGCATTGGGGACATAGATTCTAAGAATCAAAAGATCACCTTGGTTACTCTTTCTTTGATGAGTATGAATTGACTTTTTTTGTCTCTATTAATTTATTTTGGGTTGAAATCTCCTTTGTTGAATATTACAATGGATAAACCAGGTTGCTTCATAAGTCCATTTGCTTGTACAGTTTAGATAAGGATACTAAGTGCTGACATATTGAACTGCGTGGAGAATGCAGAGAGAATAAACTGGTGGTAGTGAGATGATACTTGCCCTGAGTTTCTGACTGTGATGATATACTTCTTCCTAACCCCTATCACAGCCCTGCAAGCAACACTAAACATCTGAGCCAAGTGCTCAAATTCTAAAGATTATGGGAATCATTGCTTACTTAAATCACAACAGTAACCCCTCATCTCAAGGTTCAGAGGTCATCATGGGGGAAATAGTTGAAAGATTGCAAGATCCAAAGGTAGTGACTACAGAAAAAGTCTGCTTTCCAGATACAATAAGGCATTTCTACATATGAAGGTATAGTGAATATAACTATATGTACAAGACCAGTACAAGATCAAGGCAGACAAAATCTAGTATATATGGGTGAAATATTGAGAAAATTCCACTACTGGCTAAGGAACTTTAATTACTTCTTCTTGGTCACTATTGGGATATGGAAAGTTACATTTTTAGGGATATGGACCATGCACCTTAAGACAGGAGAACTGAAATATGGTGGCTAAAATGCAAAACGTCTTGTATAGATCAGGACTTTGAAAACTATTTCTTACTTTGATGCTGGAATTGGGGAAGGTTGAAGAGTTTACAGTGATGCCAGAAGAAGAATGTTACTGGAAGTAGGCTTTGAGAATACATAGCCTTACCGGACTTCCAGTTTAAGCAATTTCTTAAATATTACTCAAATATGTATGATGATTTTCATGCACATCTGCTTGTGAAAGAAGAGAGCTCACAGCTTTTTCTCATTCTATTATACTTGACATTTGTTGCCATACAACCCTACCATCATGGAGACTTTTTCATCTGAAAGCATATGGCCAAAAACAATTCCTTCTGTAAGGTGCCTTGGTCATAGTATCTTATTATAGAAACTGTAAAGCAAATAATACAATGGACTTAATGGTGTAAACAGAACACATAAAGTATGAATGGGATAGTTACTGCTACAGGGATAGAGAAGGAATAGATGAGAGAAAATCAGGAGTGTATATTTTCACATAAACACTCATCAGTTCAGAATAATGGAACTAGGTAACTTTAATCCATAAAAGTTAGGCTTCTAATTGGATTCAAGGCCCAATACTCAGGAGAGGACCTATTTTCTTCCATAATGCAAATTTTTCCAAAATCCCATAGCTCAGGAGATGAAAGAACAAAGGGGAGAAGCTTCTGTTATCATTTTTAGTTAGATGAATATAATATCTATCAATACACACATGAAAAATCATCATACATATTTGGGTAATATTTAGAAGTGATAAAAACGAAATTATTTATTTGAAGCAAAATGAACATATTTATAAAATACTATATAATATGAAACATGAAGAGACAGAAATAAATGAATGAATTGGTTTTAATATCTAAAGTTAAAGTATAAATTTTAAGAAAACTATTCATGTTTATTTATTTACAACTTACATGGAATATAGGTATTTATGTAGCTACTTAGTACTGTGATTTCATCTGACTTTTGTAGATATCTTTAGTTCATCTTACCATCTTCCCTCCTTCTATATTCATTTCTCTCCCTAATTAGAACTGACTCTCCAAAAGATCTTGAGAAAATATGATGATGACAATCATGCATGCTGCCATCATCGGTCATATTGAAACCCATGCTCCTTGTTGCTTCTGAAAATATTGCTAATATCAAAGATCCCTAAAGCAAGCAAAATCTGCAGTGAATTTTTACAGTCATTACTACTACCACACGTCATGTTGAGTTAGACATTCAAAGATACGATTTGTTGAGGTAACATATATACTCGCAACAGACAACAGTGTATGCCCATGATGTAACTCTGCTGCCACATTAATATGAGTATCTCCAAATGCCAGTAGAATCATTACTGGTGTCAGTTAACAATGATTCTTCCCAATTAATGAGAAGTGTACTGCCATATGTAATCATTTTTGTATCATGTTGTATACAGTCATTATACAAGAGATTTCTGTCTGTATTCATACCTGCTATTTGGAACAGTCTTGATGTCCCTGATATTAGTGGCAACAGACATCATGGTATATCCAAGATCTCTACTGCCACAGGCAACCAGGCTATGAGTGAACCCTCCTGCCAATTTGGATCAGTTAATAACATCAGAAATACCAAGAGCCAAGGAAAACATATTGAAATTACTTATAAATCATGCAACTGGTATCCATAGTCAGTTTTTTTCTTAGAAGATCTCCCTGATGCCTGAGACCTCAAGACCAAAAAAGTATAATCTGAAAATCATTATCAGTACTGTTGCTAAAGTCATAATGAGGCTTACCTCATTATGCAATGTGCAATGTTACTGACTGCAGCATTAATGCCAGTGATCCTACCTGCAAGCTAAAGCCATGTTGAGGATATTGCTGCATCCAGTGACCAGAAATAAGATGGGGTCCATTGTTAATATTGCTGATGGAGATCCTGGGGATGCCTATGATCTGTATTACTTCTGGTGAAGCTGCTGAATTTCAAGGTCCGTACTGATACCCAGGGACATTTTGAGGTAAGTATTCTGAGCTGGCAATGGAGAAAAGATTGATGGTTGAGATCTCACCCATCCCAGGAAATTCATTTGATGCTCCTGATACATACATGTAGCCCGTGGCTAGGCAGTGGTGGCACACACCTTTAATCCCAGCACTTGGGAGACAGAGTCAGGCAGATTTCTGAATTCGAGGCCAGCCTGGTCTCCAGAGTGAGTTCCAGGACACCCAGGGCTACACAGAGAAACCTTGCCTTGAAAACCAAAACAACAAAAAAAAATGTAGCCCGTGATGTCAATCATGAAATATATTTTGATACCTTTGGACTTACCTGTAACAAGAAGTTATGCTGATGTCAGTGAGGCATTCTATGATCAGTATTCATGAAGCAGTCCATTATTTGTATTGGTGATGGATACCCTTATGATGGCTCTGATCTGTGTTACAGCTAGAGATTCTGATGAATTCTAAGGTCCTTACTGATGTCTAAATTGATATTGAGGTAAGTGTTCTGAACTGGTACTGGAGACCAGATTGATGTCTGAAACCTACCCATCATAGGATATTCTGTTGGTGTTTCCTGATGTTAGCATGTATCCCTGGATGTTGAATATGCAATGTTCATTGATTTCTATGATACTACCTGAAATCTGAAGCTATGTAGATGACAGAGTTGTATGATATGAACGGCAATCATGATGGGGTCTATTATTCCTATTGCTGAAGAAGAGCTTATTAATGATTGTGATCTCTGTGTTGCTGCTTGACAATCTGGTGAGTTCAACAGTCCATACTGATACCCAAGGCAATATTGAGGTAAGTGTTCTGAGCTATCACTTGAAATCCAATTGATGTCTGAGATCAAACCTTCCACAAGAAATTCTGTTGTTATCTCTGATATATGCATGTAGTACCCACAGTCAACCATGTAATGTATAAGATCCTTATATCACTAAAAGAAATAGAGATGTCACAATATGTACTGACACTGGAGAAGAGGTCTGTGACCAGAAAAGCTTCTGCCCTTTGAATTTATACTGAAGTTAGTTTTGTAAACCTGGCAACAGACCCCATGCTATTGCCCAAGATCCATACTGCCATTGACAATCTCATTGTCTGTGATCTCTGCTGCTACTGGGAACTATATTAAAAACAGTAATCCAAATTGTTTGGAGAAATGATGGTGATGTCAATCATCCATGCTTCCTCCAGAAGCTCTGTTTAAACCCACAGTATATGATACTTCTGAGGAGATTGCTAATATTAAGGATCCCTGAGTATAGAAGAGAAGCCATAGGATGTTTTGTGGTCAATACTATTTCCTCAGAATATTTTGAGTTACAGGATATGAGATATGGTTTGTTGAGGTCGAATATATAGTAGAACAGACACCATTGTATGTCCATTAAACTCCAGGCTTCCAGAAAGTATGATGACACTTATCCCTGCTACGATGTGGGGGCACAATAATATGTGTGTCTACAAATACCAATGAAATTTTACTTATGTCTATTATTCATGTGTCTTTCCTATTAAGGAGATATGATCTCCAGCCTAACCATTTTTAAATAATGATCCATCCTCCCACTGGAGGTTTCTGTACAAGGTCGGATACTTCCTGGCAAAATACAAGATGGTATATCCCAGAACAATGCGGCCATAGGTAGCAAGGTCATGAGTAATTACTTACTGTCAATTTTATGACTTGATTTATGATATCTGTGAACCCAAATGCCAAGGGAAATATATTGATGCCATTCATCATTGAGGATACTGGTCACCATGTTTAGAACCAAAGTCATTGTTGTCCTGGAAGAGTTCCCTGATATGTGAAGTCTCTGAGCTGGAAGAATATTTTGTGAAGTTCATGATCAGGAGTGCTGCCTAAGGTTATAATCATGTAAGTGCTGTGGGCTGCTATTGGTAACACAATAGACACCTATGACCCTACCTGAAACATGAAGCTATCTGATGTCAGTGCTGCAGCTGTGACCAGCAATTGTGATGGATTCCATTATCCCTAATACTTTTATAGACACTGATAATGGGTATGATCTGTTTTGCTTCTGGAGAAACACCTGAATTCCAAGGATCTTACTAAAAACTGAGGTCATATTGGGGTAAGTATTCTGAGCTAGCACTGGAGAACAGATTGATGTCTGAGATTCAATGTGTCAGAGGGTATTCTGCTGATATTCCTGATGCATGCATGTAGCCCTGATGTTGAACATGCAATGTATTTTGATGCCTGTGATCCAAACTAGAAGCTATGCTGATGTCAGTGGTGCATTCTGTGACCAATAACAATGAAGAAATCCATTATTCCTATTGCAGTGGATATCCTGGAGATGCCTATGGTATATTTGCTGCTTTAGAATCTGATAAATTCCAAGGTCCTTACAAATGCTGGAGGCAAAATGAGGTAAGTGTTCTTATCTGGCACTGGAGATCAGATATCTCTGAGATTCTATCTGTCAAAGAAAATTTAGCTTATTTTTTTGATACATACAAGTACACTGGCTGTCAATTATGTAGTATATAAAATTGTGACTGCCCCGAGAAGAGATAGTGATGTCTACTATCAATCCTGACAATGGAGAAGAGGTTTTATAACCAAATTTCTTCTCTTGTCTGAATTGATGCTGATATCACTGAAAAATACTCAGCAATAGACACCATGGTATTGTCCATCTTCATACAGTCCTTGGCAACATTGTAGTCATCCATCTCGGATGCCAGGGGCAACCATGTTAATACCAGTAATCAAGAGTTCCTGAAGAAATATGGATATGTGAGTCATCTGTCCTGCACCAGTATGTTGTTAAATCCCAGAGTGTATGTTGCTTCTGAAGATATGGTTAATATTTAAGGTCTCTGAGACCATGGGAGTCTAAAAAAAAGTGGAAGGTAAATAGCACTGCTTCTAGTCATATTGAAATTATATTTTCTGACACATGCTATGTTGAGAGAATATTAATTGTGGGACCAGACACCAGTGTATGTCCATGATACATCAGGCTTCTATTAGCCATGCCAGTAATACCTGCTGCGCAGTTTGTAACAGCGTTGATATGAGTTTCTCCAACAGGTAATGGAATTGTACTGATGTCTTTTATCATGTGCTTCTGCTCAATTTATGGGATGATTCTTGCCATCTATAACAATTTTGATGACACAATGCATCCTGTCACCAGAGAAGATGTTTCTGTTCATGGTCTTACCTGTCCTCTGAAATTATCTTGATGTCCCTGATTCTTCCTGGTAACAGATTCCATTTTATATTCCATATCTGTATTGCTATAGGTAAGCAGTTTGGGGATGAATCTTGTTACCCACTTTTGACCAATTAATGAAATCAATGACCCAACTACCTAGGAAAATATATTGATGTCCCTCATCTGTGATGTCACTGGTAACCATGTTGAGATCCATTGAAAATGTTTGTAAGGAACAATGGCATAGCAACAAATGTTGCTTAGAATTCACTGTGGCAACTGAGATCCCCCAACCAGTAAAGTCTATTGTGAAAATCATTGACAGTACTTCTCCCTAGGTTTAAATGAAGAAAGAGCTTTGCATTGTACCTAGAGTCACCTTTGATGTCAATGACAATCTGTATGCTAAAAGTATGCTGAAATCATTGCTGTATGGTGTGATCAGGAAGCAGATGGAATCCTTTTGTTACTATTACAACAGAGATTCTTGTGATGGTTTTGAACTAAAATTGCTTCTGGAAAAAACTGATAAATTTCAAGGTACATATTAATAACCCAATTATTTTGAGGTAAGTGTTCTTTAAGGGGCACTGGAGATAAAATTTAAATTTGAGATCCTATTATCACAGGAAGTTTCTGGTTATGTCCCTGATGTATGAATGTACTCCTAATGAGAAACATGCATTGTATTTTGATGATGATGCTACCTTAACAAGAAGTTTAATGTTGAAATTAGTGTGAATGATCAACAATAATGATGAGTTCATTATTCATATTGCTAATGGAAACAATGGGATGGCTATGTTTTTGTATTACTGTTTGGGAATATGATGAACCCAAATCCCCCCGATGCCCCTTTCTTTTGAATAAATTTTCTTATGAACTGGGACCCTTTGATTTTTTGGAAACCCCCCTTAAAACAAAAACAATTTTCCCCTCAAAAATGCCCTGCCCCCCATTTTGAACTTTAAAAAAATTTATGCCTTTGATCCTGCGAAAAACTTAAGCTTTTTTTGAGTCAGGCTGAAGGGGGCCGGGTAGAGGAAGGAAAAGTCCATTTTTCCCTTTTTGCTAATAAAGCCCCGGTGATGGCAATCTATGTTGTTTCTTAAAAACCACGAATTAAAGGTTCATAATGCAGTTTAGATCCATTGATTTAAGTTTTTGGGATCTTTTTAAATGCTAAATCCGAACACACAAAAACTTTTTGATCCCACTGATACAAAAAGCAGTTCCGTTTTTGAACATGAATAAAGGACCTTTTACCCCCCTGAAGGGGCAGGTTTTCATGATCTATTTCCCAATAGAAAGAAAATTAGAACATAATTTTTCCCTTTAAATTGTGTGAGTACTGATATAAACCTGTCAACCACTCATTTACCCCAAAGGTTCATCTGATTTTGGAACTGGTTGCAGTGACCTGGCGCCCGGTTACCATTTAATGAACTTTACCAAGTTCCTGCAGAAAATATAAAATGTCAAAAACCATGCCCCCTCCAGTAGTATTCAAAACCCAAACCATATGCTTCTTGGGTTTTGTTAATGCAAGGATCCCGGGGGGATAGCAAATTTTTTGGGAATATTATAAAATTTTCTCCCTCGGATCTTATTTACCTGGTTTTAACAATTTTTTTGAGGTCACAAATGAGGCAACAGACACTATTTTTTCATATTCTTCGGCCTAAAGCAACATGAGATTATCCTTTCCCCTGTTGGGACATTTTCATTCAGCCCCAACTCCAAGGAATCATTCCGGCAGGTACCCACTTTAATCAACTTTTGTAAAGTACCCTAGCTTTTCTTTTTATATTTTTTTTCAAACTGCCCAAAAATTTTTAATTATAGGTTGACCGGACCAAACCCCCCAATCCGGGAAAGATTCAGGAAAATTTTTCAATTTATCCCCCCCATAGCCAACCCAGGGGGATCCTACTAATTTTGGAAAACAAATTGTTGAACAAGATTACAACTGAAGGGAAAAATTTTTGAGTCACTTATCCATGCTGCTTTGGTAACAGGGAATCTGCAGTCATTTCTTTGAAGACTCATGTGTCGGGAAAAAACTAACCAAAAAAATTTTTGGAAGTTCACTGTCATTTTGGGTGCCTAAATCAAAGAAAAAGGGTGTGTGCTCACGGAGACATGATCGTGTCATGATCTTTTCCAACCTGAAGCTATGTTGAGGCAGGCGAAATCAATTCAGGGGGGCTATTTTTCCATTACTGGGTGCTCGGTTTTATGAAACTATCTAGTGCTTCTAGAATCATGCAATTTCCAAGGTCCATATTTTATTGTGGTCTTTGGGGAAGGGTTTTTTTTATGTGGACGGGAAAAGATTATGCCTGAGACCCCGGCCACGGGGAAAATTCGTTTTTTCCCCGATGCAGGGGGAAAACCTGCGCCTCCATAAAATAAAAAAAATTTTATACCCCCCGAATAGCTTACGCTGATCATCCGTCACAAGCAGGGTTTTTTGACCATAATTTTTTCTCCCCTCTGAGTCAATGTGGTTTACCTAAAACATTTGGTATCAAAAATCAGGAATCCCAAGGTCCTTTTTTTCCAATGGAAACCTTTTTGTCATGTTTCCCCATCCCACTGTAAACCTTTTTAATTCCCTAATGAAAAATGACATAGAAATAGGATGATGTAATCTTACATGACCTCTAGTACCATTTAAAATCCATAGTCATTTAGGACCTAAGACATTGTGGTTTTTACAAAATTCTTAGCAAATAACTACAATAAATTCATTCAATGAGCTGTCGGGGTCTGTTGTTTTACTATTTGGGGTATAAATTTTTGTCCATCAATACAACTGAACCAAAAGATTTTTAAAGGGCCTCCGTGCCAATATGCCGTGATCCATGCTGATTTTGGGGGACCCCTTAAAGGTTTCATACCTGACAAAACTATTTTTGTTTTTTCCTTTTTTTTCTGAAAAAACCCAAGACGTATTTTGCCACTCAAGAATTTAGTTTGGGAACATCCCCAAATAGAAAAGGTTTTTTATACAGGTCAGCCTGCCGTCTAAAAGGTTTTTTGGTGCCCTAGTACTTCCAAAAAGGGCCCCATTTAAACCAAAACCCTTCTGCTCCCATAGACAAACAGTAGGGTTATTCCTCTTCATTTTGGGTAATTGAAAAGTCTGGTCAAACTAAAAAAGGGAAAAAAATTGACATAACTCCTCCCCCTTTTTTTGGGAAAAATTTTTGACTTTAAAACCCCCTTTTAAAAACCCCCATTAAAAAGCTTTTAAAAATTTTTTTGGGGAAAAACCCCAACTAAAGTTTTTTTTTTAAAACCAGGGAAATTTTTTTGGGGCCCCTAAAAAATTTTTAAGGTTTTTTGGGGGTTTTTTCCCCTTCCTTGTTGGGGGATGTTTTAAACCCCTTCTTTTTTAAAAAACCCCTTTTTTGGGAAGATATGGGAAAAGTTGGGGCCCAATCCCCAGCAACGGGAGGAAAAATTTTCCCTTGGGGCCCCTTTTTGGGGCGGGAAGGGAAAACCTGGGTTTCCCCTTGATCTCTTTTAAACTTTTGGGGAAACCCTGCAAAACCCCAAAAATTTTGTGCTTTTTTGGGGAAGGGAAAATTTGGGGGTAATTTTTTTTACTGAAAAAAAGTTTCTTTTTCATTCTGAATATTATCGCCACAGGAAAAGGGTTTGAAAATTCCTGATGAATTTTATTTGGGGGCCAAAAAAACCTTTTTTGAAATTTTTAATTTTTTTTGGGTTTTTTTCCCCCCCAATTTCTCCTTCAAGAATCAATCCTTCCGGGGGAGAAGAATTTATGCCCAAAAATTTTTATTCTGCCCCTTTAACCCAAACTGACCCTTTTTGTTTTTAAAAGAAAAAAAAAACCCCCTTGGGGGAAACCCCCCAAAAGGGTATAAAAACTTAAAAAAACTACCTTTTTGGCGGGGGCCCTTTTGGATACCACTGGGGAGAATTTCAATTTTTTTTTAAATTAAAAGACCTCCAAAAACCCCAAAAAAACCCCTTTAAAATTCCCTTTTTTGCATCTAGTATCCTTTTTAAAAACCATAGCCCAAAAATTTTTTCCTGACGAGATTGTTAACCCCCGGGGTTTCCCAAAAAGGCCAGCAAAAAAAAAGGGGAAAACATCTTTTTGGGCCCTACATGCCTTTTAAAAATTTCCATCTTTTTATTTTTTATAGGGGTAAACATAAATATTTTTAAAAAGGGCCCCCACGTATATTCAGATATTTCAGGCCCCCAAACTGGTTTTTTAGGGGCCCCCCTTAATGCCAAAAGGGAAAAGAAAAAAAAAAAAATTAGGCCCCCAAACCCCCAAAATTGAAAAATAGGGATATCATTCCCCCCATTCTTCTGCCCAATAAACCCCTTAAAATTTTTCAAAAGTTTTTAAATTAAAAATGACTAAAAATTTTCCCCCCAAGCCCCCATGCAAAAAGCCACTTTTGTTTTTTGTAAGGGTTAAAAAAAACCCACTGAAATAAAATAACTTTTAAACCCCCCAATGTTTTTTTCCATAAAAAAAAGATTTTTAAAAATTTAATATTTTTTTGGTTTTTTTGGGAAAATTTTCTACGATAAACCTAAAAAAAAAATTTTCCCTTGGAATTCCCCAAGTAAATTTTCCCAAAAAGCAACCTAATTTAAATATCCCTTTTTGCAAAGAGTATCAATTTTAAAAAAATCAAAAAAAAAAAGTGACACCAGAACCTTTTTTAAAAAGTCCTTTCCCAAGGGGGGGGCACCACTTTTTTAATTTGAAAAAAATTTTTTCTTGTGTTTTTTTTCCTAAGCCCCCTTTTAAAAAAAATCAAGGAACCCTATGTAAAACCAAATTTTGGGGTAAAATTTCATATAAATTTTACAAAAAACCTAATTTTAAAAATTTAAACCTTTTTTAAAAAACGTTGGGGTTTTTTTGAAAAAATTTACCAAACACTTTGAATTTGCATTAATCTTGTTTCCACAAACAGGCATAATGTCAATGATCACTTTTAACACATGACCCCCCTTTTAAACCCCCCGTTTCCAACTACTACCAAAATCAAAAACTGAGTCGGGGGTCTTTTTTTCCCCCGGACTTCTAAAACCCAAGATAAAGTGAAAAAAGGGGCGGGGTATTTTTCCTTTTTTTATTTCGGGGGTTTCCCCCCCTTTCTTTTGAGAAAAAAAATTTTTCCCCGGGGCCTTTCCCCTAAAACGCATCCATGCATTTTAAAATTTCCCCGGAAGCAAACACGGAGGGAAAATCCAAACACTGCTCCTTGGGGCCCCCCAAAACCCCTCATTTTTTCCCCTTTTTTTTTCCCACGAGCTTTTATCTCCACAGAAAATTATAGTAAAACCCCAAAAAATTTTTAATAAAAACCCCCCGTAAAAACCCTCCCCCTCTAAAAACCCCAACGGCCAAACCAAAAAATTGGTTTTTTGATAAAAAGGGGTGAAAAACCCTTTAAAAAAACCAGCAAACTGTAACTTTTTTTAAATTTTAGGGGGCCATGGGGGAACAAAAAAAGGGGTTTTCCCCCCTAAAACTGCCCTTTTCCCCGAAACAATTTTTCAAGGGGTAACTCCATGGTAAGTTTTTAAAAAAAATTTTCCAACCCTTTTTCGCCACGGGCTAAAATGTCAAAAATCACTCTTCCTACTTTGACCGGGGGAAAATTATTTAGTGATCCCCCCAGCAGTGGAACAAATTTTTGAAAATGCAAACTTGTTGTCACCAGCAAATAAGAAAAAGCCCTTTTATTTAAAAAAGTAAATTCCCACAAAAAACCCCGGGAAAAAATGGTGGGGGCCCTGATGCAAAAATTACACCCCTTTTTTTAAGAAAACATCATGTAAAATTTTTAATATACTAAAAAAAAAATTTTAAATTTATATTTTTTAAAAAAAAGGTAAAAATATTTTATAAAAACATTTTGAATTGGTTTTAAAAAGTGATAATTTTCCTTTTTTCCCAAAAAGTTTTTTAAAAAACCAAACCCTTTCCCCCCTTGGTAAGGCTGAGTCACTGAAAAAATTTTGCAAAAAATATGTTTTGGGCCCAAAAAATTTTTTTCTGCAGAAGGAAAAATTTTTGTTGCCCCGGGTTTTCCCTCCTTTTTTTTATAACCATACAATACCCCCAAAATTTTCACCCCCCCCATAAAAAAATTTTTGGTTGATGCCATAAATTCATTTGCCAAAAAAAACCCTTTTTTTACAGAAACCCCCCTTTTGTTTCCTAAAGGGGAAATTTTTAATAAAAGGGAAACCCTGGGGAAACCCCCAATATTTTTTTGGGGTTTTTTTTTCAATACAGCTGCATGAAGTTTTTTTTTTCGAATTGTTTTTGAAATTTTAAAAATTTTGGGTCTTTTTAATATATTGTGAAAATAGTCCCCTTTGGGGAAAGTCCCCCCAAAAATTGACCAGTGCCCTTTTCCCCCCAAACCCTTTAGCAGACTAAAACAGCCCTTTGCTTGCCACCCAGGAATTTGGGACATTGGGGAAAGGGCATCTTTTTTTTTTTACATTTTCAGTTTCCCTTTCGGGGTTTAACACCCGGGGAAGTAAAGGGCACCCCGTACATTTTAAAAATTTCCCACAAGAACATAGAAGAAAACCCGCCCTCACCCCATTTTTTAACATTTCCACTGAAAAAAGGATGGGTTAAAAGGGGGGTTCCCCAAAATAAAAAAAAGTGTTTTAAATTTTAAAATTTTTGGGGGCCTTTGATTAAGCCCTTGGGCCCAAGTTTTTTGTCCTTTTTTTTTCCCCCCCCCCTTTCCCCTTTAAAAATTTCCACCTCCCCTTCAGGAATCCATTTTTCCATGCCCCCCGGGGCACTACAAGGGGGCCCAAAAGGGGCCCCCAAACTTTTAAAAGGGGACCCCTGAAAACCCGTCTTGTTGGAGCTAAAAAAGAAAAAAAGGGATTAAAATACGCTTCCCAAAAAACAACAAACAACATTAATGCTAAAAAGTTATAAATTTTTCTATTTTGGGGGGGGGGTTTTTTAAAGGGGGTTAATTAGGGGGATACAGCAAAGGGGGGGAAAAAGGGGGTTTTTTTTTATAAGATCTGCCCCAAAAAATGGGCCCCAAAGAAAAATTTGGGACGGGGGGAAATTTTAAAGGGCCTTTATCTGCACCCCCAAAAAACTATACAGGAAAAGGGGGGCGAAATTTTAAAAAAGGGGATTTGCCCCCAGCCAAAAAAATTGTTTTTAGGGGAGAGAAAAAAATTTTTTAAAGCCCCAATCCTTTTTTGGTTTTTTAGGTTCCCAGAATTTAAAAAAGGGAAAAAAACAAAAAAGAATTAATTAGAAAAAAATTGGGGGGAGGGGGGGGGGGAAATTAAAAAAAAAGGGGGCTGAGGGGGAATTTTTAGGGCCTCCCGAAGGGGAAAATTTTAAAAAAAAAAAAAAAGGGAATTTAATTTTAGATAAGTTGAGAAGTATTTTGGGGAAAAGAAAAAATAAACAGGGTGCGAACCAATTTTTTAGTACGCCACTGCTTTTCCGAAGAAGAAAATGAAGATTTTTAAACCTTTAAAAAGAGAAAAAAAAAAGGGGTTTCAAAAAAATTTTTTCCTCAAAAGTGGGAACTTTTCAAAAGAGAAAAAAAAATTTTAAAATAAGTTTTTTCAGAGCTCTTCTGGGGACGGGGGGAAAATTTTGGGGAAAATGCTGTTTTCCCTCCGGGCCCCCCAACTGGAAAAAAACCTTTTTTTCTTTTTTTGCCTCCCCTGACTGTTGCGGGGTTTTTTAGCCCAAATTTTTTCCAAAAATTTTCAGACGGTTTTAAACCCTTTTGGTTTTAAAACAAAAATTTTTTTTTTTTTGTGTTTTTTTGTTCAAAAAAAAAAATAAATTAAAAACTTTTTTCGGGGTTTTTCCAAAATTTTTTTTAAAATTTAACTTTTTAAAAAAACAGTCTAAATTTTTGCACAGAAAAAACCCCGAAAGTTCCCCGCCCCCGTAACTAGGGTTAAGCACAGCAGGAGATCCCCTTTTGAAAAAAAATTTTTTTTTAAATAACCCCCCCTTTTTAAAAGGGGCCACAAGTTTTGGGGTTTTTTATGGAAAGGGGAGTTTGTTTGGGTTTTTTCCTAAAAATTTTTTTGGGGAAAAAATTTAGGGGGGTTCCCCATGGAAAAGGTATTTTCCCCCCAAAAAATTTTCATCTAAAAAATTTAAAAAAATTTTTTCGGGGGAAAATTTTTAAAAAGATGTGTACCACTTAAATTTTTTTTTCTGATTGGTTTTAAAAGTAAAAAAATTTTTTTTCCCCCTTTTGGGGGTTTTTGTTTTTTTTATTATAAGTTTTTTTGGGGGATGTTTTTAAAAAATTTTTTTTAAAACGATAACAAAATTGGCGAAAACTGGAAAATTGGGGTTGGGGGAATTCTAAAAAAACCCAAAAAGGGAAAAAAGCCGGGGCCAAAAAAGACGGGTTTTTTAAAAAAATGGGGGGTTTTTAAAAGCCACTGTCACCCTTCCCCCCAAAAAAACGGGGACCCAAATTTTTTTTAACGTGAAATAATCCCTTTTGGTGTTTTTTTTTTAAAAGAGAGTGGATTTTTTTTCTTTGGGAAAAAATTTTTTTTTTTTCCCCAAAAAAAGGGGGAATATTTTTAAAAAATTCCCAAAAAAAAAAATTAAATTTAAAACCCCCCTATTCCTTTAAAACTGCAGTCTACAAAAAAAACTTTTTGTTTTTAAATTTTTTTTTAAATTTTTTTTAAATTTTTTTCCTTTGGGAAAAATTTTAAATTTTTTAAATACGATTTTTTTTCCCCCACCCCCCTTTCCCCCCCCTAAAACCCCCCCCAATTTCCCCCCCCCTTTTTTCATTTTTTTTTTTTTTACCTTTTTTTAAATAAATGCATATTTTTTAAAATCATTTTAGGTTGGGGGTCTAGAAAAAAATTTAAAAGAGGGGAAAAATAAAGGGGAAAAAAGAAAGCAAAAAACACAAATCAAAGAACGGGGAAGGCTTAAAACCCCAAATTTAAAACATAAAACCCCAATTTGCCTACAAACCGATTTTCCGGAAAAAGCCTATTTCCCCATCTTTTGGCCCAAAGTCATATTCCTTTAAAGCCGCACCCTTTCCTTGTCCTTGGGCCCAAGAAAGCCTTCTTTAACCCCTCATGGAAAACACATTATCCAAAACAAATTTACTTTTTGTCTTAGTTTTAAAAAGGCTGTGTAAGAAAACTTACCGGCCCTTGGGGGTTGCCCCGCCAAATTAATTTAATAACAAAGTTTTGGGGGTTTCCCTTTTTCAGCTTAAAAACCATGATTTTTGGGGCTAAAAATGTTGAGTTGTTAAAGAAAAGTTTAAAAACCCCAAAGGGGAGGAATAAAAGTAAACCCCGTAATGAAAAAAATGATTTAGGGTTTAAGCAGAAGGGAAAGGGAAGGGGCTTTATAATGCTAGTAAAAATGGCTTTTAAATTAAATTAATTTGCTAGCATCACTGCTCCTTTTGTTAATCCCTTGAAAAGAATATTACTAAAATGTTGGGAAAATATATAGGGCTTTGACAGGCACTTGGAGGAATGGATTTAAGCTTTCCCCCTTTTTTTCCCATTCAATTTTCCGGAAGGAAATTTCAAATTTAAAAGGGGAAAAGCCCCTCCCCAAGTGTCATGGGCCCAAAAAAAATTGGATTCATGTAAAAAAAAATTTTAAAAGTTATTTAAAAAAAAATTTGGGAATAGTTTTAAAACTCCTTTCATGTAATTTTTACATAATTCTAACAATTTTTCTGGTTTTTTTAACAAAAACAAATGCTTTTGAGTTTTAAGAAAAGCTTTCTTACTGTTTTTTTCAAGTGGTTTTAAAACTGCAGAAAAATTTTCCCTTGGCCTGAGGTTTACTGTTTCTATTTTTTGGGCAAACTTCAAGATGGCATATATTCCTGATCACACTACCTTTGTTCAGGGAAAACTTTAACCCAAACTTAAAAAAATTTTTTAAATTCAACGTATTTGTAATTAAAAGAAAACAAGCAAATTAAAAATGATTTTTGCAAAATTTAAAAAAAAATTAATTTTAAAAAAATGGAACTTTTAAGGGGGTTACAAACCCCGGCTTACCTAAACCAGCCCGCCAATTTTTAAACACAAAGGATAAAATTTTTATAGATTTAAAAGATTTTTTTTATAAACAAATTTTTATGCCTCTTTGTTATTTTAAAAGGTTTGCAAAGACAATATCCTTTTCAATTTTTTTTGAGCACATTATAATTTCCAAACAAATTTTTGGCACATAAAATTCAAATAATAAAAGATAGTTTTTTAAATTAAAAATTTTTTTCAAAACACCTAAGATTGTTAATTTTTTAAGAAACCCCACCTTAAGCATACCACAGGAGGCTTATGCTTTTGCTTTATGGGTTTTTAAGTTGGTTTTAAAACCTAATTTCCCCTGGACAATTAAATGATGAGGGACAATATAAATTTTTTCAGAAAGTAAGGAAAACTGTTAAATTTCCAAAAAAATACATTAAAATAGATATGGCAATGGGGTTTGGGGATTTTACCCATACATCCCTTTTGGGAAAAAGGGGCGATTAATGTTTAATTTATTTTTCTTCATCTCCAGAGAAAGGTTTTTTTTCATCCTTTTTGAAGCATTGCGTGTTTGGGACAGAATTGTAGGGTAGAATCTTTAAAGTATTTTGGATAGAATTCTTAAGAATCTGAAAAATGTTTATTTCCTTTTAACAAAGAGCAACTAAATTGATTGCTCCCGAAACTGATATTTGGCCTATTTCCCTTGCAAATTTTGAGGGAAATTTGATAAACATCCAAAAAACAGATTGTTGCAGTTTTTCCCCTAAAGCATGCCTTTCTAATTTTTTTATATTGTTTTCCCTTTTTTAAAATTCTGATAATCCTAAATTTTAATAAAGATTTAACAAATATGCTTAATTTAAAAAAACAATACTTTTCTTTAAATTTTTATGGCATTTTTAAAAACTGGGTGCAGTGTAACCGGGCCCCCCGGCTGTCTACTCCTTTATGTGGCACTGGAGATCAGATTGATGCCTGAGATCCTACCGGCCACAGGAAATTCTGTTGATGTTCCGATGCATGGATGGAACACCTGCTGTCATCCATAAAATGAGCAACATTCTTACTACCACCAGAATAGCTAGTGACGTCAGTGATCTATCCTGTCACTAGAGCAGAGGTTTATGACCATAATTTGTTCTGCCCTCTGAGTCAATGCTGGTGTACCTGATAAACATTTGGTATCAGACATCATGGTAATGCCCAAGGTCCTTTTGTTTCCAATGGCAACCTTATTGTCAGTGATTCCCATCTGCCACTGTAAACCATGTTAATGTCACTAATGCAAAATGACTATAGAAATATGGATGATGTGAATCTTACATGCAGCCTCTAGTAGCCATGTTACAATCCATAGTCAGTTAGTGATCCTGAAGACATTGTGGATGTTACGAATTCTTGAGACAATCATAATCTACAATGAAATTCATTCAATAGAGCTGTCTTGGGTCATGTTGACTTACTCATGTCTGAGGTATCATATTTGTCCATCAGATACAACTGTATATCCATGATATTTAAGGCCTCCAGTAGCCAATATGCCAGTGATCCATGCTGACTCTTGTGACCACATTAATATGGCTTCATCACCTGACAATAGACTCACTTTTTACGTCTATTACCTATGTTTCTGTAAAAACCCTAAGACGTATCTTGCCACTCTTAAGCAATTTAGTGTTAGGATACATCCTCCAAATAGAAAAGAGTATTTTATACATGGTCATGCCTGCCGTCTGAAAGGATTTTGGTGTCCCTAGTACTTCCAGACAAAGGATACCATGTTAAACCACACATCTCTGCTGCCATAGACAAACAGATCAGGAGTTATTCCTACTTCTACTTTGGAGTAGATTGATGAAGTCTGTGATCACAACTGCAAAAGGAAAAAATATTGACATAACTCCTCCATGCTGTTATTGGTAACTTTGTTGACATTCATAGTCTGTTAATGTCATTGAAAAGCTGTATGATGTTATTGACAAACAACTATAAGAATCTATTTTGAAGTCCATGGTAAGTACTGAGGCCTAAGTACATAATGTTGTAAGTGTTGCTTGCTGCTGCTGGAGATGAGTTGATACCTCTGATCCTAACTGCAACTTGAAGATATGTTGATGTCAGTGCTGCATGCAGTGACCAGCAATCATGATGGACTCCATTGCTCCCATTGCTGATGGAGATCCTGGTGATGTCTGTGATCTCTGTTACAGCTTGAGAACCTGCTAAACTCCAAAGTTTGTGCTGATGTTGAAGGTAATGGTGAGGTAAGTGTTCTGAGCTGAAACAGTAGATCAGATTCATGTCTGAGATATTATCTGCCACAGGTAATTCTGTTGACATTCCTGATGTATGTATTTCATGCCTACTATCCTCCATGTAATGTACTAGTTTGTTACTTCCCCCCAATTCTCCTGTCAAGAATCAATCCTTCCACTGGAGAAGAAGTTTATGACCAAAATTTATTCTGCCCCTTTAATCTATGCTGATCCCATTGATATATAAGTAGCAATAAACACCTTGGTACTGTCCAAGGTATAAGAACTTCATGACTACCTTGTTGGCAGTGGTCCCTGATACCACTGAGGAGTATGTCAATTTCATTAATTCAAAGTACCTCCATAAACTCCCATGATATCCATTATTCTTATTGCATCTAGTAGTCCTGTTTATACTCATAGTCCATAATGTTTCTGACGAGATTGTTAATGTCCAGGTTCCCTGAGGCCAGCAGAATATAAGGTGAACATCATATTGGTCCTACATGTCATGTTGAGTTCCATCTTATATTTCTTATAGAGGTCACATATATAGTGTAAAAATGCACCACTGTATATTCATGATACTTCAGGCCTCCAACTACTGTGATTTCAGTGATCCTTAATGCCTAATGGAGCAACATAAAAATTAGTGTCTCCAATTGCCAATTGAATATATAGTGATATCAGTTGTCCATTCTTCTGCCCAATGAGACCTTATTGTTCATAAGAAGTGTATTGAAATGACTATGAAATGTCCATGATGCATGCATATAGCCACTGTTGTGAACTGTATTATGTATAAAATCCTCACTGAAATGAGAATAACTATTAATGTCAATGATCCTTCCAGTCAATGGAGATGTTTATGTTAATATTCTCTGTTGTATTGGGAATGTCTACGATAAACCTAGAAACATAATCCATGGTATTGCCCAAGATCAATGCTGCCACAGCAACCTTAATTTCAATGATCTCTGTTGCAAATGAGTATCATGTTAATATCAATAATTCAAAGTGACACCAGAACCTATATTGATGTCCATCATCAATGATGGCACCAGCAGCTTTATTGAAACATATAACTTGTGTTGTTTCTGAAGAGACTGTTAAAATCAAGGAACCCTATGTCTACCAGAGTCTAGGGTGAAGCTCATAGTCAATACTGGTAACTAAGTTTAAGTTAACCTTTCTGTGATACGTTGAGGTTACTGATACATTGTAGCAACAAACAGCATTGTATATGCATTAATCTTGATGCCACTAGCAGGCATAATGTCAATGATCACTTCTAACACATGAGTCCACATTAATCTGACTGATTCCAACTACTACCAGAATCTATACTGATGTCAATGATCTATTTTTCTGACTTCTGAAACCATGATATATGTGAAATATGTGCTGCCTACTGTACCATTTTTGATTTCAGGGTTCCATCCCTTCATTAGAGATGAGGATTTTGTCCTTGGGCCTGTCCTCTAAAACTGCATCCATGTCACTGATACTTCCTGGAAGCAAACACGGTAGTGTATCCAAGAGCACTGCTGCCTTAGGCCCACCAGCAACCATCATGTTGTCCATTATTCCTACTGAGCTCCTATCTGCCACAGAAAATTATAGTGATGCCCATAATTTATGAATATAGCCCCTCTGTAGACCATGCCATCTATAAGATCCTAACTGCCACCAGAATTGTTATTGATATAAATGATGCAACCTTAAAGATACCAGCAAACTGTAACTATTTTGATGTAGAGGATCCATCCTGCAACTAGAGAAGAGGTTTCAGTCCATGATCTGACCTTCCAGTGAAACTATGATGTCAATGATAACTCCATGGTAAGATTATAAGGTATATTCTCAATCCATGCTGCCACAGGCTACAGGATGTCAATTATCACTCTTCCTACATTAGACCAGGATACTTATATTAGTGATCCCACCTAGCAGTGGAAGCAAAGTTTATGTCAGTGCTACTTGTTGTCACCAGCAAATAAGATGAAGTCCTTCATTGCTATTGTGATTCTACTCAACACAGGAAACTATGGTGAGGTCTCTGATGCATACTTACATCCATTGTTTTAGACAACATCATGTATAATATATATACTAATATATATATATATTATATATTATAACATGTAATATATATATACTAACACTCGAATTGGTGTTTATGTGAGTAATCTATCCTGTGCCTCAAAAGAGATTTATGACCATAACCTCTTTCACTCTTGGTATATGCTGATGTCACTGACAAACTTAGCAATATATATGATTGGACAACCGAAGATTTATGCTGCAGAAGGCATTATTGTTGTCAGTGTTCCATCCTTCCATTGATAACCATACTAATATCACACAATACATCCTGCCATCAGAAATTATGTTGATGTCCATCATTCATTGTGCCAATAATATCCTTGTTGATACAGATAGCCCATGTTGCTTCTGAAGGAATTGTTAATATCAAGGAGCCCTGTGGACACCAGAGTATATTCTGAGGTTTATTTTCAATACAGCTGCATGAAGTCATGTTTCGAATTGTTCTGAAATATGTTATATTGAGGTCATTGATATATTGTGAGAATAGTCACCCTTGAATGTCCACAAACCTTGATGCCAGTGTACCTTTCCCAACCTTGAGCAGACTGAACAGACTTTGCTTGCCACACAGGAACTTGACATCTAGGTGAAGTCATCTGTTTTGTTTACACTTACAGCTTCCTACAGGATCTTAACACCTCGGTGAAGTGAGCAGCAGTCTGTACACTTGCAACTTCCTACAAGAACATAGAAGAACAGACTGCCAGCTCAGCCTACTTTGTAACATTATCCAGCTGACACAAAGGATGGGTTCAGTGGGCTTCTCCTATATAAACACAGTGCTGAATATTAAACTTTGTGCCTTGATTAGAGACTTGTCTAAGCTTCTGTCTTTTCTTACCCCACCTCCTTCCTTTACATTTCCAGCCTCCCCTTCAGGTGAATCCAGTTTGTCCATGTCCACTGGACAGCTACAAGTGGTGCCCAAAAGAGGGACCTGATAACGTTAAGAGGGGACCCTCTGAGAAACTCTGTCTTGTGTGGAGCTCAACAGAAAATAGAAGGATTAAGAATACGCTTCCCTAAAAGCAACAAACAACATTAATGCTAGAGAAAGTTATAAAGTTTCTATTTTGGAGGCTGTGTTGAAGGAGGTGAATTAGTGGGATACAGCTAAGCTGAACAAGTGTTGATTTTGATAAGATGCTGACTTCACATATGGGTCAATGCAAATTCGGGACAGGGGAATTATAAAGAGGCCTTTATCTGCAGCCTAAGAGCTATAGCAGGTAAGGGGAGCAGTATTTTAAACAGGCATTTGTCCACAGCCAAAAAGAGTTGCTTCAGGAGAGAGAAGCAAGATTTATAGCTCAAGTCCATTTAGGTTGTTCATGGTTCCCAGAAGTAGTAATGGTAAATATACAAATGAAAGAATTAATTAGACAAATTGAGGAGGAATTGGGGAAGTTAAAAATCAGGGTGCTGAGGAGGAACTTTAGTAGCTGCCAGAATGGTAAATATAGAAAAAAAAAAAAAGAATTAATTAGATAAGTTGAGAAGTACTTGGGGGATGATAAATAAGCAGGGTGCTGAGGACCAACTTTCAGTAGCTGCCACTGCATTTCCTGAAGAAGAAGATGAAGAGTTTAACCTTGAATATGAGATACAGAAAAGGTTTCAGAAAAGCAGTTGTCCTCTATGTGGGATACATTAGCAAAAGAGAAGAAAAAATAGACATAAGCTATTTCAGAGCTCTTCTAGGTACAGGGGGAAATTGGGAACATGCTGCTTTCTCGCTGGCTCCTACTGGAAAAAACCTTAGTTCTGTTTTGCCTCTCTGACTGTTGTCTGTTTTTGATGCACCAATCTTTCCAAATCTGTCAGACTGTGATTTAGTCCCATTGTTTGAACGATTGTTGTTCTGTGTTTTATGTTCAAAGAAAAAAATGATTAAAACTTTATCTGCTGGCTATCCATTTCTTATTTAGTTTAACTTGTTTAAAAGGCAGTCTCAATTTGCACAGCAGAAACTGATAAGTTACCCTGCACTGTAACTAGGAGTTAAGCACAGCAGGAGATGCCCTTTGAGGAGCATTTTGTTTGTATAAGCTGCTCTTAAAGGCGCCAGCAGAGATTTGGGTTTCTATGGTAAGGGAGCTGATGGCAGTTTTCCTAGAATAATCTTTGTGAAAATATTTATTGGATTCAGCATGTGATGAGGTACTTTCCTCTTGAAATTACATCTAGAAAAATAAGAAAATTTTGTCTGGTGCAAATATATAAGATGTGTACCTACTTCAGCTTTGTTTCTGATTGGTTTTAAAAGTATAAATATGTTCTGTACATCTTGGTTATTGATTTTTCGATTATAAGTTATTGTGTATGATTAAAAATTTGTAACACTGATAACAGAAAGTTGGCTGAAAACTGGCAACTTAGGGTTGGAGGAATTCTAAACAACCACAACTGGAATAAGCCAGGCCAGCAAGACAGGTTTAAAATAATGAGGTGTTAAAAGCTGCACTGTCATGCATTCACATATAAGTACTGGCAGCCAAATTTTGTAACGTGAAAGTAATACACTTGGTGTTGATTTTACAGAGAGTGGATTATTTGCATTGTTAAAAATTGGTTTTGTTTTCCAAAATAATGGTAATACTTTAATATTGCAAAAATAAAAATTAAAGTTAACCTGCCAGTATTCCATTAGCTGCAGTCTACAATTCAATCATATGATTAAATTGTTTTTAATTTTTAATTTTCTCGTTGGATATTTTATTTATTTACAATACAGATGTTATCCCCTATCCCCATTTCCCCTCCCTAGAACCCCCTATCCCATCCCCCTTCTTCATTTTTGCTTTTATACCATTTTAACTACATGCATATATTAAGATCAGTTCTAGGTTGAGGGTCTAGCAATATTATAGATGCAAATAGTCAAGGAACAAGCAAGACAATAAACACAAACAGTCAAAGAACAAGCAAGGCATTAAACCCAATTACATGAACACTCCAATTATCACTGTTTCTAAGGTCTTATCGGGATAACCAAAGTATCTGAGTCTACTTCCCTGTCCTAGCCCAAACTCATTTTCATGTCAGAAGCCTAGTTCCTTGTTCTAGCATAAAATTTAGATTCCTATCTGAAATTATTTCTTTGTTCTAGCCTAGAATTTAGATTCCTACCCGAAATTACTTCTTTCTTTTAGCCTACTATCCGATTACTGTGAGAAGCCTATTTCCTTATCTTTGGCCAATGTCATATTCCTTCAAAGCAGCACATTTCCTTGTCCTTGGCCCAAGAATGCCTTCTTAACCCATCATGGAATACACATTATCCAAAGCAATTCACTTCTGTCTTAGTTTCATAAGGCTGTGTGAAGAATCTTACCTGTCCTTGGCTTGCCAGCCACTTAATTTAATAACTATGTTTGGGGGTCCATTTTCAGCTTAAAGCCATGTATTCTGGCTGCTAACATGTTGATGTTGTTAAAGAAAAGTTTTAACACAATGGGCAGGAATAAAAGTAATCCCAGTACTGAAAGAAATGAGTCAGGGTTTAAGCAGAAGCAAGAGGCAAGTGGGCTTGATAATTGCTAGTATAATGGCTTTAATTATATTAATTGCTAGCATCACTGCTCCTTTTGTTAATCATTGAGAAAGAATATTACTAATATGTTGAATATATATGAGGACTTAGACAGGCACTTGGAGGAATGGATTGATGCTCTTTTTCCTATTCAAATTCCTGGAAGGAGTTTCAGAATTTAAGGGTAAAGAGCCATCTCAAGTGTCATGCCAAATAAAATTGGATTCATGTACTAAAATTTACAGTGGTAGTCATCATAATTAGGAAGTAGTTTAAAGACTCTTGCAGTGTATTTGACATAATTCTAACATTTCTCTGGATGTTTAACAATACATAGGGTGCTTATGAGTTTCAAGAATGCTGCTTATCTGTGTGTTCAAGTGGTAGATACTGCAGATAAAATTACCCTTGGCCTGAGGTCACTGTTTCTATTTTGGTCAAGCTTCAAGAGTGGCATATATAGCCTGATCACACTAGCCTCTTTGTTCAGGAAATACTTTAATCAAGCTTAAAATTTTTAATTCAACTGTATTTGTAATTAAGAAGAAATCAAGCAAGTATATAGATTATTGCAAAATTTACAAAAAGTTAATGAAACAATGGAACTTTTAGGGGCATTACATCCTGGCTTACCTATTCCAGCTGCCATTCTTAAACACATGTATAAAATTATTATAGATTTAAAAGATTGTTTTTATACTATTCTTATGCATCTTGTTGATTGTAAAAGGTTTGCAAAGACAATATCCTTTTCAATGTTTTGAGCATCAGTTATATTCCTAAACAAATTGTGGCACATAAAATTCAAATAATAAAAGATAGTTTTCTTAATTAAAATTATTTTCAAAACATCCTAAGATATGTTAATTTGCTAAGACCTCACCTTAAGCATACCACAGGAGGACTTATGCTTCTGCTTGATGTTTTCAAGTTGGATGCAAATCCTAATTCCCCTGGACAATTAACTGATGAGGGACAATATATTTTACAGAAAGTAGAGGAAGCTGTTAGTTAACAACAGATACATTATATAGACTATGGTCAATGGTTGGCTGATTGTACCCATAGCAGTCCTTTGGCCAAAGGGACGATTAATGTTGATTCATTTTTCTTCATCTCCAGAGAAAGTTTTATCATCCTTTCTGAAGCAGTTGCTGTGTTGGTACAGAATTGTAGGATAGAATCTTGAAAGTATTTTGGATAGAATGTCTTAAGAATCTGATGAAATGTTTATTCCTTATATCAAAGAGCAACTAAATTGATTGCTCCAGAATACTGATATTTGGCCTATTTCATGTGCAAATTTTTGAGGCAAATTTGATAATCATCCAAAAGACAGATTGTTGCAGTTTTCCTCTATGCATGCTTTTCTATTGCTTGATATTGTTCCTTTTTTAGATTCTGATAATCCTTAAATTTTACAATGATTTATGCAAATAGTGCTTAATTTAAGAAACATATACTTTTCCTTAATTTATATGGCATTTAAGAACTGATGCAGTGTAACCGCCTCCCGGTCTGTCTAGCTCCTCAGTAATGGCCGTTTTAGCTCCTTAGTAATGGCCGGCCTGTTCTGTTACTTTGTAACAGCCTTTCTGCTGCTCTGGTCTGCAGGTCAGGGTCTAGCAAGAGAGAGAGTGGGGATGGAGGGGCAAGAGACGCAAAGGATGGAGACAAGACAAAGGGTCTAATAAAGTCTCTTTCTCAAGTCTCTTTTCTTATATGAAAGGATATCCTGGGTATTTATACCCTTTACCACGTGACTTGCCCACATGGGCAAGCTCAACTGAAGGCACTATGTCATGCACCTAGCAGCATGGAGACCACGTGCTCCTAGCTGCTGACAGCACTAAACAGCAAAACAAGATGTTTATCAGAGTGTGCTAGCTGTTTCAGGCTGTTGAAAACAAGTCTCTTGTCAGGGTATATGGCTCGAGATGGCTGTAAAGATGATAGCCACTTTCAGTTAAGAGTTGGCTCCCAACAATACAGGCTAGACTGGATCCCTTAATGGGGCAATTATCCAGTAGATTTCTTTACCAGGCAGATGAGAGGCCTTACACAGTAACAATTGGCCATACAATATCATTCTTTTATCATCAAGATTGTAATAGCTTGACACAACAATTTGATATTTCTAGAGATTGTTCATGTCAAATGTAAAAACTTGGTCTTTATGTCCTCAATTTTTTCATAATGGTGCTAATCTTTGAGGACTTAAACCTAATCAATTATGGCAAATGGATGTTACTCATTTCTGATTTTCAAAAATTAAAATTTGTACATGTGATTTGACACATTTTTAGGCTTTCTAGTTGCAACTGCTTTAATAGGAGAAGCAACTAAAGTCTAATTAGTCTGGTCATTCCATATCAGATTAAAAGTGATAATGGAATTGGCTATTGCAGGCACTAATTTCAGACTTTCTGTCGACAATTTAATACTACAAATTTTATTAGTATTCCTTATAATCCTCAAGGAAAAGTTATTGTGAAGCAGGTATTGTGGAACTTTAATATAATACCTTCATAAAACAAAAAAAGGAAATCATATATATATATATATATATATATATATATATATATATATATATATCCCCATACACCAAAAATTATTTAAATCATGCATTTCATTTTAAAATTTTAAATTTTGATTGTTAAGTAAATCTCTGAGTGTGGTAGAAGCAGCTGCTGGTGCTTCTGTCCTTGTTTTGCAAGGAAAAAAACTATGAACTCCTTAGAACAGCAATAGATACAGATATAGAAAGGATAGAAACCTCTATTTCCCACTTGCAAGAATCTCTAAATCTTTGTCTGAAGTATTCCTTCAAAACAAGAGAAGAGTTGATTTTTTAGTCTGTCACCAGGGAGGACTGTGTATAGCCCTAGATGAAAAATGTTACTTTTTCATCAATCATTCAGCAATCATTCCATGGCTCAAGCTTGAGATGGACTAGCCAAGAGGAAAAGAAAAAAGACAGAATCAGTGATGGTCTGAATCCTGATTCTTCACTTTCTCATGTCTTACATCATTATTTTCTATACTGGTTGGACCATTAAATATAATCTTGTTGCTTTTAGACCTTGTATCTTATATAAATTAGTTGCCTTCATACAGGATAGCTTTCAGCATGCTGAACTATTCACCATGACAGTTATTCATCACTATGATGAAATGTATTGAGTGCATAATCACATACCCTTCTTGACTTTGGTCAGAATGGGAAAGAGTATATTATATAAGGCCGGTAGTCAGAGAAGGAAAAAGTTTTCTTGAGCTCCTATAGACCTAAGATAGAGGCATTGATCAACATATTGTTTTCACTCCTTGACAGGTAATAAGGAGCAATATAGACATGGACCTAAGACATAAATGGTCACCTGGCCACTCTTTACCCTAGAAGGGATTATGGAAATCAAGAAAAACATGTGCCCCCCCACGCCCATCCAACTACTGGTACTGCTCATCATTAAAAGGCAGAATTGTGCTTTTCCCAGACTTGAGCAGACTGAACAGACCTTGCTTGCTACATAGGAACTTAACACTGAGGTAAAGTCATCTGCTGTGTTTATACTTTCAACTTCTTACAGGACCTTAACTTCTAGTTGAAGTCAGCAGCTTTGTTTACACTTGCAACTTCCTACAAAAATATAGAAGGACAGACTGCCCACTGAGCCTGCTTTGCAACATTAAACATTAAACAACTGAAACAAAAGATGGCTTCAGTGGGCTTCCCCTATAAAAATATAGTGCTAAATATTAAATCTTGAGCCTTGATCAGAGACTTATCTTGGCTTCACTCTTTAATTATCCCCTCCATCTTTACATTTTCTGCCCCCCTTTCATGTAAAGCTGGTTCCTCCCTGGTCTCTGGTCAGCTACAACCAGAAGCAGCCAGGTTGTCAGTTTTCACTGATGCCATTTGGAACCATATTAATATGAGGTACTCCAATCGCCACCAAAATCCAAACTGATGTCAGCCATTCACACTACTGTCATCTGACACCATGTTAGGTATGTGATATGTGCTTCCAGCTGTAACAAATTTGATGTCAAAGATCTATATTGTCACTAGACTAGACTTTTGTGTCCATGATCTGATATGTCCTCTGAAACTGTTCGTGTTCCTAATACCTCCTGACAACAAACACAATGGTTTTTCTCAGATGATTGCTGCCCCGAAACACAAGTATATTAGGGATTTCTGCTGCCACTTTGGATGATATTGATTATATCTTCAATCTCAATTGCAAAGGAAAAATCTTGATTTCACTTATGTCTGCTGCCTCTTATAATCATTTTGATATCCCTAGTCAGTGTTTACTCTCAAGAGCTCGGTGATGTCTGTGAGTCCTATTGCCAGAAGAGTCTATCTTGAAGTTCATGGAAAATACTGCTGCCTACTTCATGTTAAGTGGTCTGAGTGCCACCTGAGAGAAGTATGAGATCCTACTTGCAACCCTAAGCTATAATGAAAGCAATACTGCCTGCTGTTACCAGGAAGCAAGATGGTGTCCATAGATATTATTGATATAATACCCACCACAAGAAAGTATGATGATTTCCCTGATACATGCATGCAGCCCTGAATGTAGACCATATTATGTAAAGTCCTTTTTGACACCAGATTCGCTATTGATGTCAATGATCTACCCTGACACTGGAGAAGAGGTTTATGTGCATGATCTCTTCTGCCCTCTGAATATAGGATGATATCACTGATATAGGTTGCAGGAAACATCATGGATTCTGTACTGATATCAGAGCTGGAGTCTGCTACATATTTGCTGCAGGGGACCCAGTTTCAGCCTGCTTATACTGCTTGGTTTGTAGTTCAGTATGTGTGAGCCTTAATGGTCCAAGGTAGTTGAATTTGTTGGCCTTCCTTTGGAGTTCTTATCTCCTTTGGAGCCCCCAATCCTTACCTCTACTATTCCATAAGAGTCCTCAAGCTCCATTCAGTGTTTGCCTATGGATGTCTGTGTCTGAGTCAGCTGCTCAGTATAGTCTCCTAGAGGATAACAACCTTCTGTCTGCAAACCTGTCATTAATAGTTCAGGGATTGGTGCTTGCCCATGGGATGGGCCTTCAGTTGGGGCAATTATTTGTTTGCCATTGTTTTAGGATCTGTTTTACCCCCATCCATGCATTTCTGGAAGACAAGATAATTTTTTTTGTGTGACTATACCTTCACTGGGGTTCCTGCTTAGTTACTAGAGGTAGCTTCTTCAGGTCTTATAAGCCCAATGTTTTGAGTCACACTTACGGTCACCCCTATTGATTCTTAGGTGACTCCTCTATTCCAGATCTCAATCTCATCCTCAAGGTGCCCTGCCCCTGTACTCTACCCTCCAAGTTTCAGATTTCCATTCATGTTCCTGGCCATACTAACATCTACCCTGTTTCTCCCCTCAAATGATTCTAAACACCCACATTCTAACTCTTACCCACTTCCTCTGTCTACCTGCCTCCCATGATATTTTTATTCCCATTTCAAGGTGAGAGTCAAGCCTCCTCACTTGGGCCTTTCTTCTTTTTTAGCCTCCTTGACTCTGTGGAATATAGCAAGTGTATCCTATATTTTAAGGCTAATATTGACTTATAAGTGACTACATACTATCCGTGTTCTTTTGGGTCTCGGTTACCTCACTCAGGATGATAATTCTCAACTCCATTTACTTTTCTGCAAAATTCTTTATATCATTCTTTTAATAGCTGTATAGTACTCCACTGTATAAATTTGTCACATTTTCTTTATCCATTCTTTAGTTTAGGGACATCTTGGTTGTTTCCAGTTTCTGGCTATTACAAATAAAGCTGCTATGAACAGAATTGAGCAAGTGTCTTGTGGAATGGTAGAATATCTTGGGTATATGCCCAGGAGTGGAATATGTGGATCATGAGGTAGAACTATACACAATTTTCTGAGAAACCACCAAAATGTTTTCCAAAGTGGTTGCAAAGGTTGGAGACCCACCAGCACTGGATGAATGTTCCTCTTGCTCCACATCCTTGTCAACATGTGTTATCACTTGAATTTTTGATTTTAGCCATTCTGACTGGTGTAAGATGGAATCTCAGAGCTGTTTTTATTTGTATTTCCCTGATGACAAAGAATATTAACATTTCTTTAGGTGCTTCTTTGCCATTCGAGATTCTTTTGTTGTGAATACTTCATTTATCTCTGTACTCAGTATTTCAATTGGGGTATTAGGTTTTATGGATGTTAACTTCTTGAGTTCTTTGAACATTTGGAAACTAGCCCTCTGTCAATTTTGTGGTTGGTCTAAATACTTTCCCAATCTGTAGACTGCAATTTCGTTCCATTGACAGTGCCCCTCAAATTACAGAAGTTTGCAGTTTCATGAAGTCCCATTTATTAATTGTTGATCTTAGAGTCAGAGCCATTGATGTAGTTTTCAAGAAGTTGTTTCATGTATCAATGAATTGGAACTATTTTCTACTTTCTCTTCTATGAGATTTAGTGTATCTGGTTTTATGATGATGTCTTTGATCCATTTGGACTTGAGTTTTGTATAGGATGATAGATATGGATGTATTTGCATTCTAAATGCAGACATCCAGTTTGACCAGCACCACTTGCTGAAGATTCCTTTTTCACCCTCCTCATATAATTTTATTCTTTCTTAAAAATTAAGTGTTCATAGGTTTGTGGGTTTTTTTTCAAAGTCCCCCCTCCAATTTGGTTGATCCATTGGTCTATTCTTCTACCAATATCATGCATGGTTTAATATTATTGCTCTGTAGTAGAGCTTGAGGTCAGCGATGATGATATTTCTGGAAGTTCTTTTATTGTTCAAGATTGTTTTTAGCTATCCTGGGTTTTTATTTGTATGAAGCATGGAATTGTGTTTTTAACGTCTATAAAAATTGTGTTGTAATTTTGATGGGTATTGCAGAGTATTTGTAAATTCCTTTTGATCAGATGGTGATTTTCAACATGTTAACCCTACTGATCCATGAGCATGGGAGATGTTCCCATCTTTCTGATATGTGCCTCAGTTTCTTTCTTCAGAGAGTTGAAGTTCTTCTTTCATAGGTGTTTCACTTGCTTGGTTCTAGTTACACTATGACATTTTATATGGTTCATGGCTCTCATAAAGGATGCTCTTTTCCTAATTTCTTTATCAGTCCATTTATATATGTAAAGGAGGGCTACTAAATACTTTAAGCTAACTTTATGTTCAGCCACTATGTTGGAGGTGTTTATCAGCTTGCTTGTGATTACTATCATAATATCTGCAAGTAATGATACATTAATTTCTTCCTTTCCAATTTGTGCCCCTCTGAACTCCTTTAGTTGTCTTGTTGCTATAGCTAGAACTTCAAATATTATATCAAATGCAAAGAGAGAGTGAGAGAGAGAGAGGTGAGGGAGACTTCTTCTTTCCCTGATTTAGTGGAACTATTTTAAGTTTCTCTACATTTAGTTTCATGTTGGCCATTTGGTTCTAATACATTGCTTTGATTATGTTTAGGTATGTGCCTTGTATCCCTGATTGGGTGATGGAGTTTGTCAAAGACTTTTTCAGTATAAGTTGATCATGTGATTATTTTCTTTCAGTGTGTTAGTATGGTGGATTATGTTGACTGATTTTAATGTATTGAACAATCCCCACATCCCTGAAATGAAGCCTACTTGATCATAATGGATGACGTTTTTATGTGTTTGTGAATTAGGCCAAATTCACATTTAATATGATGCTCAAAGTCCTTAGTCATAAGAGAAATGCAAATCAAAACAACTCTGAGATTCAACCTTACACCAATCAGAATGGCTAAGATCCAAAACTCACATGTCAACACACACTGGTCAGGATGTGGAGATAGAGGAACACTCCTCCATTTTTGGTGGGATTGCAAGCTATTACAACCAAACTGGGAATCAATCTGGGAGTTCTTCAGAACACAATTCTGTGAATACTTGGGAAAGATCTGAGGAGATAAGTTCTGGAGAAGAGGCACGGAAGGGTTGGCAAGGAAACAGAAATTCTCTTTTTGTTGAGGTGGACTTTCACCACTCTCCATACACCCTTGGGTTTGCTTCTAGCAAATCATCACCAACACAGCAAATAGAAAGAAGACAGGGACACAAACAGAAAACAAAGTGAGGCTTAACTTCACTTTTAAAATGAACTAAAGGAGTTCACAAATTTTAAAATAAAGAAACCCAAATGAGAGCATGAATTCAAAATATTTTTACTCTTTTTTCTTTCTTTCCTTCCTTCTTTCTTTTTGAAAATGAGATTTCATATAACCCAGAGATTTCTCCTAAGAACTATTTTTGTTTAAATTTACTTTGTGATTTATGTGTATATTTGTGTTTTTGTTTATATGAATGTCACATGTGTGCAGGTCTCCATGGAGACTAACAAAGGGTGTCAGATTCCCTGGTGCTATGGTCATTTGTGAGCTGCCCAATATAGATGTGTGGAACTGAATTCTGAATTCCTCTAAAGAAGCAGCACACACTCTTTACCTACCCAAAAATCTCTCCAGTCTCTCAAACAGACTATTTAGTCATGGTTGGTCTTCATTTTCTGATCCTCACAGCCCTACTTCCAATGATCTTCATGTATCATCATGACATGCAGGACAAAATCTCTTGAAAATCTGAACTAAGTTTGTTAAGAACAGGATATAAGCAGGAAAGAGTTAAATTTTATAAATAAGTCAAGCAGAAAGAAAGAAATTTAGGATTACATTCTCCATAAAAAGAAGACAACCATTTATAATACAAATATCCACAATATATATATATATATATATATGATTGAAAGTTGAGTAAAAATGTTTAAAATAAACCCACTCCTTGTGATAAAAGCTTGTAATCCCAGCATTACAAAAGAGGTGTAGGCAGGAAGATCAGGCGTTCAATGTTATCTTTAGCTATGTAGCTGTTTGTAACAAGCCCCTGAAGTAAATGAGACTGAGTATATGTTCACAGTTCCTGTTGTTCTCAGTGCTCTCAGGAAGTGTCTAATTCATGCCTGCAGCTGAGAGAGCAGAACATCCTACACTTTACTAGTCCTCCCGGCCCTTTACTCCATTTTCCCCTTCAATTCATCCTTCTTAGAGCAGTAAGTTATGACTCCAGTTAATAGATGATTTACCTGCAAATTCTTATGTAGCTTGGAAGTTTCAGAGCTGGGATGTAGACCAAGTCACCCGTGATCTGTTCTGAAGCACAATCTATTAAACTACATGAAATCTTTTCATCATTTTTAGTTCTGGTACCAGTAGTTTTTCTATACCAAAAAAACAAACATCACTTCTAAGCATTAGTTTTGGTGATGTTTTATTTTGCATAATTCATAATCTATTAATTAAAAACAAAGTATTTTCAATTTTATCCTTTTTGAAATATATCCTATATCTTTAACTTCCTCTTATGTCCCCTTTAAACAAAAACTGGTTGCTTTGTACCCTCTCTCTCTCTCTTTCTGATATAAAGGCAATAATCATTTATGCATTGCAGTAAATGGGCATAGGCAGATTACTCAAGTGTCCCAATAAATCTGTGTAGATAGTAACTCAAGGCCCTTTTCTCATTGAACATCTTGTTCATTTTCAACTATAGCAATTGTTAATTGTAGAACCTCATAACTAATAGTAGATCTCTTGCCCTAAACTTACTCTTATTCCAACTTGGTGTTACTCTTGTTTACCTGTTGTGTTTGTCTAGGTTTGCTTTTATTCCTTTAAGACAGTGTCTTACCAAAGCATAGACAAGCCTGAAACTATGTTAGACAAGTCTTGCCTCAAATTCATGATTCTCTTTCTACCTCAGCCTTAGAAGTACTGGGATTGTTCACATGAGCTGCCATGCTTATCTTAAATAAAGATTTGCAATTCCTATTTTAAAAAGAAAAATATAGACTGGTTGAACATAAACCAATAAATATAGTCCATCATAAAAGCAGACAAAAGGACAAAAATCACACAGTCATCTCATGAGATCCAGAAAAGTCTTTTGTAAAAATCAGAAAATCCTCCATGATTTAAATAAAGAGTCCTGGAGAGAACAAGGATACAATAAGAATATCAACATAATATTACCTCAGCATATAATCTGAACATTATAATTATATGTGTTTATCCCAAGTCCACAATCAACATCAACCTATAGATTAACTTGAAGCAATTCTACTAAAAACAAGAACAACACAAGGCTCTTTATACCTATTCAATACACTATTTGGAGCCTTAGCTAGGGCTATAAGAAAAGTAGTTGGTGGAGATACAAATAAGAACAAGATCATGGGAATACAAATAAGAAAAAGGTCATGAGGATAGAAATTGGAAAGCAGAAGTCAAGGTATTGTTATTTGCCAGTAATATGATTGTATAGATAAATGGTCATTAAACCTGAGTAATAAAGAGATATTCAACAACCTTAGTCAGTCATCAAGGAAGCAGAAATCAAGGAAGTAGTTTGATATTTCATTTTACACAAGTCAGAATAGCCAAGAGGAATGACATATAGGACCATATCTGTGCAGATCCCCTGTCTTTTAATATCTCTATTCAAAAGTCTGGTGTTATTCTAATCAGTTCACCTGTACATATTGGTAGCCACCCAGTGGCCACAGATTGACTTGGCCCAAGTGTCAGCCAATGGGGTCTGCAAGATAGAGAGTGGTTATGGAGGGGCAAGAGATTCGAAGAATGGAGACAAGACAGGGTGTCTGCTCAAGTCTCATTTATTTAAAAGCAATTGTGAGTATATAAATAAAAGCAGAGGATTGCAGCTGGAGAAACTTAACTATGATTGCCTTGCAGCTGGGGAATCTAAACAACAAGTCCAGGGTATGTCTGAGAGAAACAAGATGTTTAGCACAGTGTGCTCAGCTGTTGTAGGCTGTTTGCAAATACATCATGGTATAAAAACAAATCACTTGTCAGGGTTTAAAAGTATCAACCTGCAAATATATGGCCCAAGATGACTGCAAAGATGATAGCAGCTTTGAGCTAGGAATAAGCTCCCAACAACAGATAAACTGGGTTCACCAGAAAAAGAGTCTGAAAATGAAACAGAGACAGAGGCCTCTTGCCTCTGTTTTCTCTGATCAAGGCTTAAAGTTTAATATTCAACACATGGATATATATAGAAAGCCCAGGGCACCTGTCCTTTGGATCAGCTGTATTGTGTCACAAAGCAAGGTAGTGTCTTAGGTTCTAGGTTGAGGAATTATCAATGTAAATAGTCAAGGAATAAGCAAGGCAATAAACAAAGTCCCACATCCCCTGGTCACTGTTTCTAAGGTGCTAATCAGAAAGATCAGGATATCTGAGCCTACTTCCCTATCCTAGCCCAAACACATATTCATGCTGGAAGCCAACATCTTTGTTGTAGCCTAAGATTTAGATTCCTATCTGAACTTACTTCTCTGTTCTAGCCAAAAATTAGAATCCTGCCTGAGCTTACTTCCTTGACTTGATCTAAAGTCAGATTCCTGCCTGAAAGCCATTTCCTTGTCCTTAGCTAAAGTCAGATTCCTGCTAAACAGCCCCAAATGCTCTCCACTCATTTTATTTGCTCATTGCTTCTTGAAGATTTTAATATTTTCCTTCCTTCTGTACATTTATATTTGATTATTATGTGCCGAGGGACATTATTTTCTGTTCACATCTATGTTGGAGTTCTCTATGCTTCTTGTATCTTAATAGGCATCTCCCGCTTTAGGTTAAAGAAATTTTGTTCTAATTTTTTTTTGTTCTAATGTTCCTAAGAAACAAGCTGGAGAAGCCATTCTAAAACTTCCAGCCTGAGAACACAAAGGGAGGGACTCATCACTCCACCTGTATAGGTAGTTGAGGGTGGCCTTGTCAGGCATCAGTGGAAGTAGAGCACTTTGGTGCCTGAAAGTTTGGATTCCCTAGTGTTGGGGAATTCAAGAGCAGGAAGGTTTAAATGGGATGATGGTGGGGGCACACCATCATAAAACACCCAGAAGTATATGGATTAGACATGACAGAGGTAGGCCACCAGAAGACTAGATTCCAGAATTCAAACAAAATTTATCTTGACACTAAAATTTATTTTGAGATTTGTATATTGCAGAATACACAGCCTTGGTGTATCTACTCATCAAGCAAGCTGAGCAGACCTGCACAAACCTCTGATATCCTGGAATTTTAGCCGGATGCAGTGAAGACACAGATGTCAGAGGCTTATCAATTTACTCTTCCCCCACCCTTCTGCTAATATTTCAACACCTTTAATGAGCTTGAAGAAGTTAATGTAGAGTCGGCACCCTATTCCCTGGACTTGCGGACTGAGGTGGTTAAAATTGGGCTGTCTTTCTAGGGAAAAGTAGTGGTTTTGTTGGACAGGGAGGAATAGCTAGGATTTATTGCATAGCCATAACCTATTGGTAGAAACCTGTATAATTGCTATTAAGCTGAAGTAATACTTTCTTAAATAGGAGAAAATTTACTTTGATTTCAAGTTTAAGGTTTTCATTGGTACAAGTATCTCATTGATATAAATGTGAGATTAATATTGTTACTCTCATAAGCATTGTGCCTATATAATACATTTAGGAATACAAGGCTTAGACGCAGTCCCTCTTTAACTCTTTTAACCGATTCAGGATGATTAGCATGTAAGTTAAGGGCCTATAGCAAATTCATGGCTCTGAGTTTATTGTTAGGGTATTTTTTATATTTTATTTAGAAATAGCTGAGAGGGTTAACAGACAACAGTCCAGATTACCTTACATGGATAGTTGGTTTTCAAAACGTCAGAAATCCACAGAATTGATGTTACAAACATTTCAGTATTAATGTTCATTTTAAATAGAGACCTGTCTGCTCCTGACAGCTCCTGTCTTGGATTCTAAGAAGAAATTGAGCATCTGTGGAGTTACTCTAGTTGTGGTGACACAGCCACTAGGCAAGAATTGCCTCTTTTCATCTACAGACAAATTACTGTCCAGAAAAGGACACATTTGGGGAATAGTCGACTGATTATATCAGCTCTTAATAATTCTGCATCACTAGGTCTGTCAGATGATCCTGGGCCAGAAGACTGAAGATCAGATACTGCAACGATTTGTAGTGTAGGGACTGTCCATGTGTTCAGCAGTCTCAATAAATTGGCTAAGTTTTAGAAGCTATGATTTGTGCTTCCCATAATTTCAGTTAATTCAGTGATTCTGGATTTCTGATGGGGATGAAGACTTATAGTCTCATAGCCAATCCCGGCTATTTAGTTTAAGAGAAAAGATTTGAGAGAATCATTTTCAGCTGACATTCATTCTAAAGCCAATAAAAAGCCAGGTTCAGAACTAAGTCTTTTAGTTAGTCGAGATGACAGAGGTTCTGGTTAGTCAACAAAATATTGGACTGGGTATTAGGTCTATCTGGTACCTTACTGATACAAATTGTTATAGTTATGCTCTAATTGTATTTTGAGAGAAAAGTTTTATTTTAACAGGAAGGGTGATATGTAGGAGCAGCTAAGGTGGGAGGAGTAAGAAGAGGAAGAGGAATGGTAAGGAGAGGAGGAGGAAAATGAGAGGAGGAGCTAGGAGACAAGAGAGAGAGTGGTGGGGGACATGAAGGCAGATGTTCACGTGTCTCTGCCAGTCAAAGATAGTTGATATATTTAGGTTGGGTATTGGGTTACACTTCTGATTGTATGGGCATCTTGTTATTGAGCATTAGCAAACTTATAAAGCCTTTGATTAACATTTTAAAAAAGTTACTAATGAAAAAAAAAAGGATGAAGAGAGAAGGTGATGGAATACATGTGACAGGAAATCAGATGAGGAAAATAGCTGGAGGAAGAAAGGGAAGGGGCAGAGGGAAACAAATCAGAACTCTAATGACACATGTATGAGGTTGCTTTAACAAAATCCAGTACTTTGTATATTACCTTAAAATGCTAATAAAGAAAAAAAAAAGCAAGAAGGAGGAGGGGGGATAGGCTAGTGGGGTTCTGGGGGAGAAATGGGGACAGGGATCTGAAATGTAAATAAATAAAACATCCAATAAAAAAGTTTAAAAAAATAAATAAAAAAAATTAAAAAGAAATTTCTTTGCTTTTGTTAAATATATTTGCTGTGCCTTTGACTTTGTTAACTTTCTTTCTTCAATTACTAATATTCATATACTTGGATTTTTTTCATGATACCCCAGATTTCAATGATGTTTTATGCATCATTTTTATTTCTTTTTATTTTTTTAAATTTTTATTCTTTTTATTGGATATATATATTTACATTTCAGATTTTACCCCCTTTCCCCATTTTCCCCTCCCAGAAATCCCCTGTCCCATCTGCCTCTTCATGCTTCTAAGAGGGTATGCCCCCAACCACCCACCTACTCCCAACTCCTTGCCCTTGAATTCCCCCACAATGGGTCATCTAGCCTTCAAGGGACTAAGGATATCCTCTCCAACCTATGAACCACAAGGCCAAACTCTCCTACATATACAGCTGAAGCCATGGGTTGGTCATTCCCTATGTGTTCCCAGGCTAGTGGTTTAGACATTGGGAGCTCTGGTTGGTTGGTATTGTTGCTCTCCCCCTTGGTCCACAAAATCATTCAGGTCCTTCAGTCTTCTCTATAACGCCTCCCTTGGGAACCCCATGATCACTTCAATGGTTAGCTGTGAGCATCTTCCTCTGTATATGCCAGGCTCTGGCAGACCTCTAAGTAGACAGCTATATCAGGCTCCTGTCAGCATGCACTTCCTGGTATCCACATCAGTGTCTACATTTGGTGACTGCACGTGGGATGTATATCCTGGTGGAACATTCTCCAAACGATCCCTCCTTCAGTTTCTGTCTCACGATTTGTCTCCATATTTGCTACCTTGAGTATTTTGCTACCACTTCTAAGAAGGACCAAAGCCCCCACACTTTGGTCTTCCTTCATCATGAACTTCATGTGGTCTATGTGTTGTAACTTAGGTATTGCGAGCTTTTGAGCTAATATTCAATTATCAGTGAATGTATTCCATTTGTGTTCTTTTGTGATTGTGTTACGGTACTCAGGATTATATATTCTAGTTCCATCTATTTGCCTAAGAATTTCATGAGTTCACTGTTTTTAATGGCTGAGTAATACTTCATTGTGTACTTCTGGCTATTATATATAAGGCTACTATGAAATAGTGGAGTATTTGTCCTTGTTATATGTTGGAGCATCTTCTGAGTATACGCCCAGGAGTGCAATATCTGGGTCCTCAGGTAATGATATGCCCAATTTTCTGAGGAACCACCAGTCTGATTTCCAGACTGGTTGTACCAGCTTGCAATATAAACAAAAATGGAGGAGACTTCCTCTTTCTCTACATTCTGTCCAGCATCTGCTGTCACCTGGAATTTTTATCTTAGCCATTCTGACTGGTGTGATGTGGAATCTTAGCGTAGTTTTGATTTGCATTTACTAGATGACTAAGGATGCTGAATATTTCTTTAGGTGCTTCTCAGCCATTTGAGTTTCTACAGTTGGGAAATCTTGATTAGCTCTGTACCCCATTTTTAAATAAGATTATTTGTTTGTCTGGAGTCTTATTTCTTGAGTTCTTTGTATATATTGGATATTAATCCTGTTTCAGATGTAGAATTGGTAAAGATCTTTTCCCAATTTTTTGGTGCCATTTTGTCCTATTGACAGTGTCCTTTGCTTTACAGAAGCTTTGCAATTTTATGAGGTCCCATATGTCAATTCTTAATCTTCAAGCATAAGACATTGGTGTTTCTGTTCAGGAACTCTTCCCTGGGTACAAGTATCTGAGGTTTTCCCCAGCTTCTCTTTTATTAGTTTATGTGTATCTGCGATTTGTGCCTCATTTTTCTTAAAAAAAAATACTTTCTTTGACTTGGGTATCTTTATATTTTTTGTCTTTCATGCTTGTGTTATTCTTTCTTTGCCTTCGTATCTCTTGATGAGGTATGCCTCTGAGGTTCCTGCATGATTTCCTAATTTTTTTAATTTACAGATTTCCTTTCAGATTGGATTTTTGTTGATTCTATTGCACATTTCTTTCACTTCTTGAACTACTTTCTTCACTTTTATTCTACCATTTGTGTTTTCACAGTTTTTCAGTAACAGTAGTTTTATATCCTCCTTTGTAGGACCGACTCCAGGCTGAGTCCCATGAGGCTCCGTGAAGGCGGGGTCGAATGGAGGCTGCTCTGCCCACAAGTAGTCCAGAGAGTAGAGTTGGCAGGGGAAGTCCGGCTGCTGCTTGCTGCCTCTGCTGCCAGCGGTGGCCTGTGGAGGAGGGGAGTGTACAGCTCTGTTGAAAAGTGTTACAGCTCTTTGAAGTGCCCCAGTGAGGCACAGCTGGCCGGCAAAGAGGGGACGAAACCGCGACAGATGGCTCTCAGACAACAGGATGAATCTCCGCACCTTTACTTTTGAGTCGGCCCTATTTGATGGCATATATATATATAATATAATATATATATATATATATATATATATTATACAGTTTGAGGTGGGTTTAGGTCAGGTGGGAGGTAGGCGGCTATTGGTTGGTCTGAGGCTTGGAATGCCTCCTGCATGATGGGCTATTCCTACTTGACCAATGGCCAGGAAACAAACCTCTCTGTGGGAGGGAATGTGGAGGGCTGAAGAGGGGACAGCCAGGCCTAGGGAGAGCTTTAACACCTTCCATCCCAGCGGATATATCCGGGGTGCCAGGGTTCTGAAAGCTCTTTCAACCAGGCACCTGACTTTCTACAGCTCACTGTCCCACACTCCTTAAATATTTCTAACATATTTGTGATACCTATTTTAAAGTCTTTATTGTGTGTTTTAGCTATATTGCATTTTTCAGAGTCTACCACAGTAGGCTTGCTATAATACAGTGGGAACATATTTTTCCCAGCTGTTACTAATTGTGTTTTTAGGCTAAGTTCTGGGCATCTGGCTTTTGGATGATTGAAATTCTAGGTGCTGATATTTGGTATTGTCTTTGTTGGTTGGGTGTTATGTTCCTTGGTTTTTGTTGCATTCTCTGATCAAGAGTGTCATTTATTGTGTGTTGTCTGGGAATAAATTCTTCTGAGATCCTGCCAGTTGTGGCCACTAGGGGTCCTCAGCAGAAAGCGTTCCTAGCTCCTGGCAGGTATCTTCCTTCTGGTCTGCTTTCCATATGGGCAGATCATCAGCAGATACCCTCCCACACCCTACAGGCTGCCTGCCTCCCAAAATGTCAGTAGACCAAAGACACAGGTGAGACTCCTGACAAAATATCCAGGCCAGCTGGACACCCAAAGAGTGCAGCTGACTTGTGACCTACCTGCCCTGTTGAGCTCCATCTTCTTACTGGTCTGCTTCCCTACCTGGACCATATTGTTGTGCAGAAACCCTCTCATAGCCCATAGCCTGGCTGTCTCCAGGAGGTCTGCAATAAACAGGTGTGCCCTTCTCCAGCCTTGAGCAGGCCTGAGACCTTGCTTACCACAACAGACCAGGTGATAAGGACCTAGGTGGAGTTACCCACCTTGGCTGCCCTAAAAAGAACTGCCCCAGGGCTTGCTTTGAGACATCTCCAGTTGTGACTTGTGACTAAGAACTATCCCACCCATCTCTCTGGCAGAAACCAGAAAGGGTTTTTTGGCAGGCTTTTCCATTTAAATTGAGAGCTAAACATTAAAGTATTGGGCCTTGATCAGAGAACTTTGTCTTGGTCTCATCTCTTCTCACCCCCCATTCCCCTTTCTTTCCAGCCCCCTTTTCAGGTGAACCTAGTTGATTCGTGGCCGCAGGCGGCTTCAGATGGTGCCCAACTGTGAGGCCTGAAAATAGGGGAGCAACTGACAAACAGCTGTCTTGGGTGAAGCTTCACAGAAAATGGAAAAAGAAAGAGAGTATCCCGCGCACTTGGTAAGTAGCAAACGATATTGATACTAGCGCTAGTGGTAATTAATTTTTAGAGGCTGTGTTTGCAGGAAGTGTGTTAAAAGAGGATACGGTCTAGGTCAAATAGACATTGACCCGACGTCTATCTTGCCTAGGAGGTGACAGCAATATGGGACAGGAGAATTCCAAACAGGCATTTGCTCGAAGCTTGCAAGAGCTGCTTCAGGCAGGAGGAGTAGAGTTTTCAAATAGTGTGTTAGAAAAATTCTTGGCAGAAATAAATTCATGCTGCGCATGGTTCCCAAAAGAAGGAACCTTGAATAAGAAGACCTGGCAAATAGTTGGAGAAGTTTTGAGAACTACCCAGGCAGATTCTAACACCCTCTGTCTCTGGGAGCTCATTAGAGATGCTATTGATAATAAAATTGATAAAGAGACCTTGCAAGCATTAGCTGTTGCCCTTGAACAGCTTGAAGAGTTCCAAGAATGCATATCAGGGAGCGCTTCCACAAAAAGGGGTCCTCTCAACTCTAAGTCAGAGAAATATAGATCTAGTGCACCTTCTACAGTTCAGATAAGAGAAATTGGAGATTCTGACTTTGAATCAGACCCAGAGGAAGGAGCTGACTTAAAAGAAAGCTGCCAAATGTCGCAATGAGGTTTGGCCTCCCTATGCTTCTTCCACTCCACTGATGTTCCTTGACACAACAGAAGCTGCCCAGATGGACCTGAAGGTGTATAAATTAGAGATGGAAATTAAACTACAGAAATTGACTAATGAGCTGCAGGAGTTAAAGTGCCTGTCAGGTGCCAAAAAGAGCAGTGATTTTGAGATGTGTCAGTCGCCATTAGAAAGAGCTGCGGATCAGGCCCGCAGGGATGGATAAGATACATCTGACATGTTAGCCTTCCTATAGTTGATGTAATTGATCAGCAAAATCAGAGAATTAGACAATATCAGGCATTAGAGTTTAAAGTGATAAAATAATTGAAATCTGCGGTTGTGCAATACGGGCCTACTGCCCCCTTTACACAAGCTCTACTAGATACTGTGATAGAGGCAAATTTAACACCCCAAGATTGGAAGACTATTTGTAAGGCCACCTTGTCCAGAGGAGACTACTTGCATTGGAGCTCAGAGTGGCGAGATGCCAGTAAAAGAACCGCCATGATGAATGCTCAAACAGGCAATGCTAATTGGGATCTTGATATGCTTTTAGGAGAGGGTCAATATGAAGGTAACGCTAATCAGATTGAGCTACCTGCAGGAATGTACACACAGGTTGCAATGGCTGCTCGCTGTGCTTGGAATCAGTTACCTACCAGAGGGGATCCTAGTGGAAACTTATCCAGCATTAAACAGGGTCCTGATGAGTTATTTCAGGAATTCGTGGACAGGCTGTTAAAGGCAGCTGGAAGAATCTTTGGAGATCCTCAAGCAGTAATTCCTTTTGTTACACAATTGGCTTATGAGAATGCTAATGTGGCTTGCCAAGCAGCCATCAGGCCATACAAGGCAAGGACAGACTTACATGGTTACATTCGTCTTTGGGCTGAAATTGGGCCCTTGTACAATGAGGGTTTGGCCATGGCTGCTGCCTTTCAAGAGACCACTGTACAAGCAATGCTTGCACAAAACCGTAAAGATAAAAGATGTTTTAAATGTGAAGATCCAGGTCATTTTAAAAATGACTGTCCCAAAAGAAAAGTAACGAACAAACAATCAGGTTATGCACCAGAAATTTGTCCTCGGTACAAGAAGGGTTATCATTGGGCTAGAGACTGTAGATCTAAAACAGATAGTCAGGGTCATCCCTTGTCGGGAAACGAGTGACATGGCGGGGCCAGCCCTAGGCCCAAAGAATCTACAGCCAACAGCTTATGGGGCCATGAAGCTGTTGACAAGCCAAGAAAATCCATTTCAGAACTTGCTAGAGCAACCTCAGGAAGTGCAGGACTAGACCTCAGTTCTACTATCTATGCAGTATTGACACCAGAAATGGGAGTTCAGACGCTACCTACAGGAGTTTTTGGGCCCTTGCCTCCAGGGACATGGGGATTACTTTTGGGCCGAAGCAGCAGTATTGTAAAAGAATTGCAAATTTATCCAGGTGTTATAGATAGTGACTATGAGGGAGAGATTAAAATCATGACTGCTTCCTCCCATGGCATTATAACTATACCTGCTGACAAGAGAATTGCTCAACTTGTCTTAGTTCCCTTGCATCTGCTTCCCTCCAAATTTGTTAAGAATGAGAGAGGACAAGATAGCTTTGGTTCCTCTGATGTGTATTGGGTCCAATCTATTACTAGCAAGAGACCCAATCTTAAGTTAATAATCAAGGGAAAAGATTTTGAAGGATTAATAGATACTGGGGCAGATGTAACAATCATTAGGGGACAAGATTGGCCTTCAGCTTGGCCTTTATCTGATACTCTCACTCACCTTCAGGGGATTGGTTATGCCAATAACCCAAAACAGAGTTCTAAACTTCTAACTTGGAGAGATTAAGAGGGCAATTCAGGACAAATTCAGCCCTATGTCATGCCAAATTTGCCTATAACCCTCTGGAGAAGAGATCTTTTGTCACAAATGGTCTTATTATGTGCAGCCCTAATGAATTTGTGACTAGACAAATGCTAAAACAAAGATATTTGCCTGGCCAAGGATTAGGGAAACAAAGCCAGGGTATTAAAACTTTTGAAACACCTAAGCCTCACTCTACCAATAGAGGTTTGGGGTATTTTCCATAACGGCCACTGTCTTTCCTGCATCCCATGCTGATAAAATTCAATGGCTTAATAATGTCCCAGTATGGGTTGATCAGTGGTTTTTATCTAAAGAAAAAATAGAAGCTGCTTCATTGCTTGTGCAGGAGCAATTAGAGGCAGGACACATAGTAGAATCTCAGACACCTTGGAACACTCCAATATTTGTTATGAAGAAAAAATCTGGAAAATGGCAACTGTTACAAGATCTAAGAAAGGTTAATAAAACCATAGTACCTATGAGAGCTTTACAATCTGGGCTTCCATCTCCAGTAGCCATTCCCAAAGGATACTATAAAATAATAATAATAGATTTGAAAGATTGCTTCTTTACCATTCCCTTGTACCCTCGAGATTGTAAAAGATTTGCTTTCAGTGTTCCTTCTATTAATTTTAAAGAGCCAATGAAAAGGTATCAATGGGTAGTTCTTCCTCAAGGTATGGCAAATAGCCCTACTTTATGTCAAAAGTTTGCGGCACAAGCCATTGAGCCTGTAAGACAGCAATGGCCAATGATGTACATCATTTCATTACACAGATGATATTCTATTAGGAAGAAAAGATCCTCAGGACTTGCTTTTATGTTATAGAGATTTACAACAGGCATTAGCTGATAACGGACTACAAATAGCTCCTGAAAAGGTACAAACTTAGGAGCCTTATAATTATTTAGGCTTTAGACTTACAGATCAAGCCATTTGTCCCCAAAAGATAATCATCCGCAGGGACATTTTAAAAACTTTAAATGATTTTCAAAAGTTGTTACTTGATATCAATTGGCTTCGCCCTATTTAAAGCTTGCTACAGGAGAATTGAAACCTCTATTTGATATTCTCAAAGGGAGTGCTGATCCTACCTCCCTTCAATCTTTAAACTCAGAAGTACTGTTAGCCTTACAACAAGTAGAAAGAGCCATTGAAAAACAATTTGTTACTTACATAGATTATTCCTTGCCCTTACATTTGTTAATTTTCAATACAACTTACACACCTAAAGGATTGTTGTGGCAAAAGGCTCCACTCATGTGGGTACATTCAAAGATTCCCTCTAAATGTAACATCCTGCCATATTATGAGGCAGTAGCCCATATGATTGTACTTGGAAGGAAACAGGCTTTTATTTTGGCAAAGAGACAGATGTCATTATTCAGCCTTTTAATGCAGATCAAGATACTTGGTTAAAGCAGCATAGTACAGATTGGCTGCTTGCTCAAATAGGATTTAATGGCATTATAGACAATCATTATCCTCCAGATAGAATGATACAATTTTTAAATGTGCATAAAGTTATATTTCCTAACATGACATCTTTGCAGCCTTTACATGATGTTCTTTTAATCTTTACTGATGGCTCCTCTAAAGGACGAGCAGGATATCTCATAAATATTCAACAGGTAGTTATAGAGACTCCTGGACTCTCTGCTCAGTTATCAGAACTGACAGCAGTTCTTAATGTTTTTCAGTCTGTAAATGATGCCTTTAATCTTTTTACTGCTAGCCTATATGTGGCTCAGTCTGTCCCCTTGTTAGAAACTTGTGATGTATTTCAGTACAATACACCAGCCGGATCTCTATTTTCACAACTGCAAAACCTTATTCTTACCAGAAAAAACTCCTTTTATATTGGCCATATAAGAGCTCATTCTGGTCTTCCTGGACCTTTAACTGCAGACAATGATAGTACTGACAAAGCTTTAATAGGAGAAGCCTTACTTTTGGATCCTGTTGCATTGGCTAGACGAGATCATAATAAATTTCATCTCTAGTCACACCCTAAGGCTCCTACATAAGATCACTAAGGAGCAGGCTAGAATGATTATAAAGCAATGCCCTAACTGTCTTACTTTATCTCCAGTTCCCTATTTAGGCGTAAATCCACGAAGCCTTAAGCCTAATCATATTTGGCAAATGGATGTAACCCATTGTGCAGAATTTGGAAAATTGAAATATATACATGTCTCTATTTACACTTGCTCAGGATTCCTTTTTGCTTCTCTACACATGGGAGAAGCCTCTAGAAATGTAATTGATCATTGCTTACAAGCCTTTAATACTATGGGATTACCTAAAGTCCTTAAAACGGACAATGGGCCAGCCTATACTGGAAACAACTTTATATCATTTTGTAAAGAATTTGGTATTGAACATAAAACTGGAATTCCTTATAACCCAATGGGACAAGGAATTGTTGAACGTGCACACCACACTCTAAAAAATTGGCTCCTTAAAACAAAAGGGGGGGAATTATACCCTCCAAGTCACCAAAAGCATATCTTGCTTTTGTGTTATTTGTCTTAAACTTACTGCAAACTGATGCTAAAGGTCAGTCTGCAGCGGATCGCCACTGGCATCCAGTGACTGCCAGCTCGTTTGCCAGGGTCAAATGGAGAGACCCCTTAACTAGTACATGGAATGGTCCTGACCCTGTTTTAACTTGGGGTCGTGGCTCAGTCTGCATTTTCTCAGAAAAAGAAAATGGAGCCCGATGGCTGCCTGAAAGATTGGTCCAGCAAGTGGATACAGATCTTGAGCCTAATAACTATGATTCTGATGATGAAGATGGCTCAATATCACCCAGCTGATTTAACCTAGCATGTATTCTCTATCTATACTTAAAGCCACCCACTATATAACCTGGTGACCAGACTTTGTGTCTGATCCCTGTCACCCAGCAGTTGGATTAGACACTGGAACATTTCCACTTCCAACCTTATTTTCTACACTGCTTGGATAATCATGTTGCTTTTAACCTTTTGAACCTTGTGTCTCAAGCAGATAAGTTGCCTTCACACAGGATTGCTCTCAGCAAGCCCAACCATTCATCATGGCAGTTATCCATCGCTATGAAGAATTGCATCAAATGCATGCTCACAGGTCCTTTGGTCTAAATGTGGCTTTGATCTATATTGGGAAAGAGTGTGCCAAGGATGGCCAGTTAGTCAAAGATGGGTAAGAGTGTCTTGAGCTCCTATAAACCTAAGGCAGAGAAATACATCAATATGCTATGTATTATCTCAAAGACAGGTAATATAGGAAGCAATATAGATGCCAACCTAAGTCAGGCACGGTCGCCCGGCCACTCTGTACCCCAGATGGGATGAAATTGTACCCCATCCAGCTGCTGGCAATGCTCATATTTTATAAAACTTAAAAGGGGGAACTGTGCACTTCCCCTGGCCTTGAGCAGGCCTGAGACCTTGCTTACCACAACAGACCAGGTGATAAGGATCTAGGTGGAGTTACCCACCTTGGCTGCATGGAACTAAAAAGAAGAAATGCCCCAGGGCTTGCTTTGAGACATCTCCGGGTCGTGACCTGTGACCAAGAACAGACTATCCCACTCATCTCTCTGGCAGAAACCAGAAAGGGTTTTTTGGCAGGCTTTTCCCTTTAAATTGAGAGCTAAACATTAAAGTATCGGGCCTTGATCAGAGAACTTTGTCTTGGCCTCATCTCTTCTCGCCCTCTGTCCCCCTTTCGTTCCCAGCCCCCTTTTCAGGTGAACCCAGTTGATTCCTGGCCGCAGGCAGCTTCAAACAGGAACACAGGATATCTGTTATAAAAGGGGCATAATACTTCTGGTTTGTACCTACATCTGGAACTAGAGTAGATCCTGCTCCTGGAGCCCAGAAACTGCCTGTCTCCCAGGATTTTCACCCTGGCCAGGAACATGGGATGTCAGATCTAATGAGGGACATAGTGGCTTTCTCTAACAAAAGACATGGGAAGCCATTCCTTACTGGAGACAACATTTCCTGCCTCCCAGGAGACTGACTCTAACCCAGATTGCAGAGCTCTACCTGCCTTCAAGGAGGATGGACACAGTCAGAGAACCCAGATCAGTTAATACTAGGTGAGGGGCAACATTAAGAACAAAAGCTACAGAATCCAATGCATTTCTTCAGCATCAGGACCCAGTTTTCCTACCACAGCAAGACCTGAATAACCTAACATGGCTGAAAATGAAGATGATAACCTAAAATCTCAGCTCATTAAGATGATAGAGGCCTTCAAGTAGGATATATTATATATATCACTTGAAGAAATACAGAAAAACAAAGGCAAACAGGTAGAAGCCCTTAAGAATACCTTAGGAAAGAGATCGGCAGCTGTAGATGCAAGCATCACCAACAGAATATAAGAGATAGAAGAGAGAATCCCAGGACTATAAGAAGCCTCAGAAGATATTCATACATAGATCAAAGAAAATACAAAGTGTAAAAAGCTACTAATTTAAAAGATCCAGGAAATTCAGGACACCATGAAAAGATCAAGACTAATAATCATAAAAACAGAAGAGAGTGAAGATTCCCAGTTCAAAGGGCCAGAAAACATCTTCAACAAAATTATAAAAGAAAACTTCCTTAAACTTGAGAGAGAGAGAGAGAGAGAGAGAGAGAGAGAGAGAGAGATCCATAAATATAAAATAAGCCTACAGAACACCAATAGATTACACCAGAAAAGAAAATCTTCTCATCAAATAATAATCAAAACACTAAATGTACAGAAAAAAAGAAAGAATATTAAAAAGCTATAACGGAAAAAAGGTCAAGTAACATATAAATGTAATCCTATCTGAATTACATCAGAACTCTTAACAGAGACACTAAAAGCCTAGACAGAGGTCATGCAGACCCTAAGAGAACAAAAATCCCAGGTTACTATAACCAATAAAATTCTCAATCACCATAGATGGAGAAACCAGGATAGTCCATGACAAAACCAAATGTATACAATATCTTTCTACTAATCCAGCCCTACAAAGGATATACTATAAGGCAAACTCCAACCCAAGGAGTTATACTCAAGAAAATAGAAGCAATTAAATATCTCACAACAAAACCAGAAGAAGAGATCACACACATCTAATACCAACTCCAGCAACAACAACAACAACAACAAAAAAAAAAAAAAAAGGGGGAGCTAACAATCATTTGCCTTTCTTTTCTTTTCTTTTCTTTTCTTTTCTTTTCTTTTCTTTTCTTTTCTTTACTTTTTGGTTTTTCAAGACAGAGTTTCTCTGTGTAGTCCTGCCTGTCCTGGAACTCACTCTGTAGTCCAGGCTGGCCTCAAACTCAGAAATCTGCCTGCCTCTGCCTCCCAAGTACTGGGATTAAAGGAGTGCACCACTACAGCCCAGCATCATTTGCCTTTAATCTCTCACTAATTCAAAAGGAAAGAAAGGAGTCAAAGCATCACTATTTGAACATCTTATAGTATAGATAAGCTTCCCATGAAATTCCATCAGAGAACTCCTACAGGTGATAAGCAAATTCTGTCAAGTGGCTGGATATAAAATTAACTCAAACAAAGGAGCAGCCATCCTTTATACAAATGTTGATCAGGCTGAGAAAGAAATTAGTGAAACAACACATTTCACAGCAGCCACAAACAATATAAAATATCTTGATGTAACTCTTACCAAGTAAGTTAAAGATTTGCAATAAAAGAACTCCAAATCCCTGAAGAAACAAATCAAAGATAACCTCAGAAGACGGAATGATCTTATGCTAATGGATTGGTATGATTAACAGTGAAAAATTACCTTATCAAAATCAATATACAGATGCAATGAAATCCCCATCAAAATCTCTACAAAATTCTTCACAGACATGGAAAGAGAAATTCTCAATTTCATATGAAAAAAACAAAAAATCCAGGATAGCCAAAACAATTCATAACAAAAAAAATCTTCTGTGGAAATCACAGTTCTGGACCCAGAGGTGTGGACAAAGCATAATGATAAAAATCGCACAGTATTGGTACAGTGACAGACAGGATGATCACTGGAAAAGAATTGAGGATCAAGAAATAAACCCACACAACTCTGGACAATTGATCTTTGACAAACAAGCCAAAAACAGACATAAAAAGGAAACCATCTTCAATAAATGGTGCTTGTCTAACTGGCATTCTGAATGTAGAAGAATAAAAATAGGTCCATATGTAACACCTTTCACAAAATTCAAGTACAAGTGGATAAAGGACCAGAACCTAAAACCAGATACACTGAATAAAATAGAAAAAAATGTGGGGGGGAGCAAACATGGTCAAACTCATTTGCACAATGAAATTTCCTGATCAGAACATCAATGGCCCAATTTCTATGATCAATAATTGATAAATGAGACCTCATAGAACTGAAAAGCTTCTAGAATACAATGAGAAATAGGGCAAATCAGCAGCACACAAATTCAGAGTGAATCTTCACCAAACCTACATTTGAGAGAGGGATAATATCATAAATTAACATAGAATACAATAAATTAGACACCAACAACCTAAATAACCCAATTAAAAAAGGGGTAGAGAGTTAAAGGATTCACAACAGATGAATCTCAAATGTCCTGGGAAGCATTTACAAAAATGTGAAAAGTGCTTAGCTATCAAGAAAATGTAAATTAAAACAATCCTGAGATTCAATCTTACACCAATTCCGAATGGCTATGATCTAAACCTCAATTGACAGCACATGGTATTGAGGATGATAGACAGAAGAAGATTCTTCCACAGCTGGTGGGATTGCAAACTTTTACAATTACCTTGGATTTCAATCCGGTGGTTCCTCAGAAAATTGAAATTTTTTCTACCAGAACAATCAACTATACTACTCTTGAGCATATACACAAAATATGCCCCACTATACCACAATGAAACATGCTCTACAGTGCTCATAGTAGCCTTATTTGTAATAGCTAGAAGCTAGAAACAATGTAGATGTCCCTTAACAGAAGAATGGATACCCAAAATGTGGTTCATTTACACAGTTGACTATTCAGCTATTAGGAACTAGTACATCATGAATTTTCCAGGAGAATGGATGGAGTCAGAAAATATCCTGCAAAGGTCAGGAGGACTGGGATGAGGAACTGCCAGAGAGGGTGGGTGGGGGACTAAGTCAGAGAGGCAAAGGCTGTAATGTAATTAAATAAAATAACAAAATTTCATTTATACCCAAGGATAAAAGCAAAGTCTATGTACTTACAAATGATAGAATGGAAAAAATAAAAAGGTTTTAAAATCAATGCTAGTTGATAGGTTTCCATAACTGATGTGACATATTTCAAAATGCAAACACAATTAGAAGGTGTACAATCAACACAACTTACATTACATACTGTAGATGAAACAAAAGTAATTTTAACTTGACAGTTAAATGAGCTGTAATACATGTGCTAACAATGATTTGAAATCCAGATTCTGCCCAAAGTTATCACTTGCTAACATAAAAATAAAGGTAGAAAAAGGAACTAAAAAAATGTTTTATGTACATATATGACTTTTGTAGCATTCTAGAATGTTTATAATTTTTCCAATTCAATTTGATATGTTCTACTTATCATGCAATAACTAAATACTTTCAGTTTTTCCATGTAAAACTCTTTGGTGTTTGGTTCAATTAATTTGTATGCTTATAGTTACACTGGTTTACACATAAGGTTATTATAGCTTTATGGAAATTGATTTTACATTGTTAAGTCATTGCTATAATGGTTGATGCACATTTCACATCAGACAAAATATGTGATAAACATTTCATCCATATGATATTTGAGAGTCAAGATATAAAATATGTTGAAAGAAGCTCTAATAGTCTATAAACACATTTATATTATTTCTTAATGTAACATTTTTATTGATAGTCTTTGTACTTATGTTTGATTTGTGCTCTTGTTCTCAATTAAGTGTGACAAGCAATTAGAGTCTGACTAGAAATAAAAACGGAATTATTTGAAAATTACTGGGATAATTAATAACTTATTGAACATGAACATGATTTTCCATCCATTAGTAAAGCCAAGCATAATTTGAAAATCTGAGGCTTTAAATATTTTGGTGTGAGCATTTCCCCAGATAGTGGAGTATATATAATATATAATATGTGAGAAAGTATTTCCTTAGCATATTCATGTTCAAAAGTTCAAGCAAATACCATATATATATATATATATATATATATATATATATATATATATATATATATATGTATATATATATATTAGCAAAATGCATTATTTTTCACCTTGTTACTCTCTAATTTCTAATAGAATACAATAAATAGGCAAGAACACTTTGAGACAATTTGAGAATTTTATTATTCCCATAACTAAGAAGGTATTTATTTTCCCTGTTTCCTGACTGTGGAGAAAGTTGAGCAATGTAATAAGATATGATCTTAATATATTTATCCATACAGATAAATCTGAGTAACATAATGTCCTAAATTTATTTTCATTAAATATTCAGGTACTCAAAACATTTCTATACAGAAATTCAGTTTAAGAATGTATTTTAACAGGGCTGGAAAGATGATCTCATGGTTAAGAGAACTCAATACTATTTTGGGGATCCAACCTCAGTTCCCAGCAACCCATATTGGGCTGTTGACAACAGCATCTTATCCCATTTACAATGGACCCAAAGAACCAAAGTCCTTTCCCACCCTCCTCCGGCACTGTACTAATGGCCTCAAAACCACACACACCCACACACACACCACATGTGTAGATATAAATGAAAATACCAAATTAAAAAAACATGATGTTATTTAAAAGTTCACTTTCTTCCATCAGATCTTTGCAAAATTGTATGTAAAGGACAAAGGGAGACTGTAAAAGAGAACAAGAAGGTAAAATGCCAGGAAAGGAATAGTTTTCTCATAACAAGCATTTGATATAGCTAATATAATATGCTTCCTGGATGAGGTAATAGAACATATACTTTTTACATTGATTTTTCCTAAAATTTAATAGACTAAACTATTCTAACTTTAAACTACTAAAATATTATCTCTAACTTATTGACCAAAACTGAATTTTTTACAGTTCTTTCAATTCACTTGTGTCAATAAGAAAAACTATTTCAATGATAGTAAATGGAACAAGAATATTGCTTATTAAATTTATACCATCTATTCAAATCATACCAGATTATGTTAACTATGGCAAAATAATTTTTAAGTTAAAAAAAACCCCTAAGAACAGATTTTAGGAAACAACCCACCCTAAATTCACAATTACAAACAATTAATAACAATTACTATCTACAAGTGGTTTAAGAAATTAAAATGCTAGCATAATACTTCAATTTGCATAGAAAGGGGAGGCTGCAAGGCCTGACACTATTACTAATGCTATGGTGTGGTTGAAGAGAAGAGTCTAGCATGACTGTCCACTGAGAGGTCCAAAAACCAGCTGACAGAAATATATACAGATACTTATACCCAACAAATGGGTATAAAGTTGGGAACCCCTGTGTTTGAATAAGAGAAAGGCTCTTAGAAGCTGAGCAGGATGGCTACCCCACAGGAAAACCAGCAGTCTCAACTAAACCTATCTCCTGAGATCTCTCAGATGCTGAGCCACAAACCAGGCAGCATAGAAAAGCTGGACTGAGGCCCCTTACACATATACAGCAGATGACTTCCTGGTCTGGCCTCAGTGAGAGAAGACACATCTAACACAGGGAGTAGGGAAGCATGGTGGTGGGGAACATCCTCTTAGAGACAGGAGAGAGGTGGAATGGAATGAGGAACTGTGAGAGGGAAGATTTGGGGGTTATTACCTGGACTGTATGTAATTAAAACAAAACACAATACAACAACAATAACAAAAAGCTCAGGACCTAGGGAACTAAATTACCGAGAGTAGAGTGGGGTTTCCTATATCAATTAAAAGTCATGTCACTCCCTGTAGACATGCCTACAGGCCAATCTTTTTTTTTTTTTTCTTTTTGGTTTGTATTGTTTTGTTTTGTTTTTAATTGGATATTTTATTTACATTTCAGATGTGATTCCCTTACCACATTTTCCCCCTTAGCCCAGGAACCTCCTATCATCTACCCCCTCCTCCTACTTCTATGAGGATGTGCCCCCACCCACCCCCCCATGCCCACCTCCCCACCCTCAAATTCCCCCACACTCGGTGTCCAGCCTTCATGGGACCAAGGATCTCTACTGGAAGCCAGCCCCGGTTTGGTGGGAGGAGAAGTGGAGTCTCTTCTTCTCCTAGTCAGTTCTTGACTCAGGGGAATGGGAATGGAAGAATGTCAGGAGGGACGGGGTAATACTTGGTCTTATGAGATATTTAGGGTTGCTGTATTACAAGAGTTTACTTATCTATGGTAGAAAAATTCACTTACTATGCTACTGTAGCTGGCCTGTCCTCTGGTAACCTCTGGCCAGAAACTGCCATTTCTGACACTTAACACCTCAGCTCAAGGACAGCAGAGGATTAGGCAAATAGCCTTTGCAATCTCTCTGCAGGAACTTCTAGGCTCTAACTTACATCTGCTAGTTTGAGGTCACAGGAAGAAAAAGACACTTAGGGAAGTTATCATAGAGTTTATTGCTAAGTGTAAAAAGTTTCCTATGAAAGCTATCTAAGAGGAAAAACAGTAAAACCCTAAGTGGGGAAAAGGAAAAAAAAATTCTAACAAGAAAAAATTCTAAGTGAAAAAATTCTAAACAGGGGAAAAAGAAAGGAAAGGACGAACAGCTCCTAATGAACATCTACATCTAGGGCTACTCTATTCTGCTACTCTCTTTGTCTTTGTCTTCAGTACTTATGCATCTTTCAGAGTATATTATCATATGTTACAAGGTTCATCACAAGTTCACACCAAAATTCAAATCATAAATTGAAATAGAAGTTTACAACAGAGAATGTTTACATGCATATCCATTAGGAGTAATTATCTAACTAAACATTTATCACATTGCCTAGCTCCACAGGTTCACTGAAGGTTTAAAACTATAACTAAAAAATTAGTGAAGTTTTGTACAGATAAACCCAGGCAAAATTTTCTCTTCTGTCCTAGTACCTATAATAAATCTTGAGTTCCCTTTTAATGACCTTTGGTTAATTGTTCTTGGAATGTGCTCTGAGCAGGAGAAAGTCTGGTTACTATCTAAGGGAAATTAACTGATGACACTCAGGAGACTGATAGAGTTCTCATTGCAGTTTTGGCTATCAGAAAGGGACCAACTAGCAGTCCGACTATAAAGAGCTTAATAATCATTGATATAATTTTAGGAATTCTTATAGGATCATCATTAAGACTTAAGAAGTCATCTACTTGTCTGTATAGCATCACTATAAGACAGTACATCTTTGTGGGTCTGCAGAGATATGCTCCAAAGGGGTGTGCTATTGTTTAGTGATTGTTACATATGTTTAATACTACTACTACTAATAATAATAATAATAATAGGAAAAGCATATTAATAGCAGGAATCTTTCTTACAATAAGTCCCTCACAGCCTTGCTGGATGAGGCGTCACTTAGTCGCAGATTATATAATAATTCAAGGCAAGCAATTCAGGATGATCATCTGCTAATAATTAGCTTGTCCCATTATGGCTCCTGACAGATCTCCTCTCCCAACTATGCCCCACAAAGCCATGCTCCCCTAGATTTATAGCCAGAACCATGGGTCACTCACTATTTGTTCCCAGACTGTTTGTTTAGATCCTGGGGGCTCTGGTTGGTTGGTATTGTTGCTCTCCCAATAAGGCTGTAACACTTTCACCTCTTTCAGTCTTCTCTCTAACTCCTCCATTGGGAACCCCGTGATCACTTCAATGGTTAGCTGTGAGCATCTGCTTCTGAATATGTCAGACTCTGGTAGACCTCTAATGAGACAGCTGTATCAGGCTCCTGTAAGCATGCACTTCCTAACATCCACATCAACCTTTGGTGACTACACATGGGATGAATACCCAGGTGGAACAGTCTCCAGAAGACATCACCATCAGTTTCTGTGCCACAATTTGCCTCCATACTTGGTACCTTGAATATTTTGTTACTCCTAAGAAGGACCAAAGCACCCACACTTTGGTCTTCCTTCTTCATGGGCATCCTGTGGTCTCTGAGTTGCATCTTGGGTATTGCAGGCTTCTGGGCTAATATCCAATTATCAGTGAGTGAATACCATGTATGTTCTTTTGTGATTGTGTTACCACACTCAGGATGATATTTTCTAGTTCCATCCATTTGCCTAAGAATTTCTCAAATTCATTGTTTTTAATAGCTGAGTAATACTCAATTGTGTAAATGTACCACATTTTCTATACCCATTCCTCTGTTGAAAGACATTTAGGGTTCTTTCCAGCTTCTGGCTATTATAAATAAGGCTCCTATGAACATAGTGGAGCATATGTCCTTGTTATATGTTAGAGCATCTACTTGGTATATGCCCAGGAGTGGTATAGTGGGGTCATCAAGTAATGCTATATCTGATTTTCTGAGGAACTGCCAGATTGATTTCCAGAGTGGTTGCACCAGCTTGCAATTCCTCCAACAATGGAGGAGTGTTCATCTTTCTCCACATCCTGGTCAGCATCTGCTGTGACCTGAGTTTTTGATCTGAGCCATTCTGACTGCTTTGAGCTGGAATCTCAGTGTTGTTTTGATTTGCATTTCCCTGATGACTAAGGATACTGAACATTTCTTTACATGCTTCTTGGACATTCGTGTTTTCTCAGTTGAGAATTCTTTGTTTAGCTCTGTATCCCATTTTTAATAATGTTATTTGATTGTCTGATTTCTAATTTCTTGAGTTCTTTGTATATATTGGATATTAACCCTCTATCAGATGTGGGATTGGTAAAGATATTTTCCCAATCTGTTTTTTGCCATTTTGTTCTATTGACATTGTCCTTTGCCTTACACAAACATTGCAATTTTATGAGGTCCCATTTGCCAATTCTTAATCTTAGAGCATAAGTCATTGGTGTTCAGTTCTGGAACTTTCCCCTGTACCTAAGTGTTGAAACTTCCTCCCCACTTTCTCTTCTATAAGTTTCAGTTTATCTGGCTTTGTGTGAAAGTTCTTTATCCACTTGGGCTTGAGTTTTGTACAATGAGATGAGAATGGATAGATTTGCATTCTTCCACATGTTGTCCTCCAGTTCAACCAGCATCATTTGTTGAAAATGCTGTCCTTTTCCTACTGGATAGTTTTAGCTCCTTTGTCAAAAATCAAGTTACCATAGGTGTGTAGGTTCATTTCTGGGTCTTCAATTCTATTCTATTGATCTTCCTGCCTATCTCTGTATCAATACAATGCAGTTTTTATCACTATAGCTCTGTAGTACAGCTTGAGGTCAGGGATGGTGATTTCTCCCAGTAGTTCTTTTATTGTTGAGAATGGTTTTGGCTATCCTGGGTTTTTTGATATTCCAAATGAATGTGAACATTTCTCTTTCTAACTCTGTGAAGAACTGAGTTGGGCTATTAATGGGGATTGCATTGTGTCCTGGTCTGTGCCCCACTTTGGGATGCCAGATGTCCTAGCCCATGCTACTCTACACTGACCCACATTTGGAGGTCAAGTGCTCTAGTCCACAGGTCAGTCAACAGCATCTAGAAAGAGAAAGAATGGGGATGGAGGGGCAAGAGATGTGAAGAATGGAGACAAGACAAAGGGTCTGATCAAGTACCATTAATTGAAAGGAAATCCTGGGTATTTATTTATTTTGTTATTAACTATTTTTTTAAAATGTTAATCAAAGACTTTTATAAGTTTATTAATGCTCAATAATAAGATGCCCATACAATGAAAAGTGTAACCCAATACCCCACCTAGATATACCAACTACCTTCGACTGGTGTAGACATGAAAACATCTGCCTACATGTTCCTCTCTCTCTCTCTCTCTCTCTCTCTCTCTCTCTCTCTCTCTCTCTCTCTCATCTCCTAGCTCCTCCTCTCCTTCTGCTCCTCTTCTCCTTTTCCTCCTCCTCTCCTTACGCCTCTTCTTCCTCTCCTTGCTCCTCCCAACTTAGCTGCTCCTACATATCACACTTCCTGTTAAAATAATAAAAAAAAATTCTCTCAGAAACCAATTAGAGCATAACTATACCAATTTGTATTAGTAAGGTACATGATAGACCTAATACCCAGTCCATCATTTTGTTGACTAACTAAAAGACTTAGTTCTGAACCTGGCTTTTTTATTGTCTTTAGAATGAATGTCAGCTGAAAACGATTCTCTCAAATATTTTTTCTCAAACTAAATAGCCGGGATTGGCTATGAGACTATAAGTCTTCAACCCTGTCAGAAATCCAGAATCACTGAATTAACTGAAATTATGGGAAGCACAAATCACAGCTTCTAAAACTTAGTTAATTTATGGAGACAGATGAACATATGGACAGTCCCTATACTACAAAATGTTGGAGCATCCAATCTTTAGCCTTCTGGCCCAGGATCATCTGACAGACCTAGTGATGCAGAATTATTAAGGGCTGATTACTCTGCTTGGCAGATATAATCAGTCGACTATTCTCCAAGTGTGTCCTTTTCTGGACAGTAATTTGTCCGTAGATGAAAAGAGGCAATTCTTGCCTAGTGGCTGTCTCACTACAACTGGAGTAACTCCACAGATGCTCATTTTTTTCTTAGAATCCAGGACAGGAAGCTCTTAGGAGCAGACAGGTTTCTAATCAAAATGAACACTAATACAGAAATGTTTGTAACATCAATTCTGTGGATTTCTGATGTTTTGAAAACCAATTATCCACGTAAGGCAATCTGGACTGTTGTCTGTTAACTCCTCTAAGCTATTTCTAAATAAAATATAGAAAACACCCTAACAATAAACTCGTGGAATATCTTGTTTTCTCCATCTATGATAATTGAGTTTTGCTAGGTATAGTAGCCTGGGCTGTCATTTGTGTTCTTTTAGGGTCTGTATTACATCTGTCCAGGATCCTCTTGCTTTTATAGTATCTTGTGAGAAGTCCAGTGTAATTCTGATATGTCTGCCTTTATATGTTACTTGGAATTTTTCCCTTACTGCATTTAATAATCTTTCTGTGTTTTGTGCATTTGTTGTTTTGATTATTATGTGGCAGTAGGTATTTCTTTTCTGGTCTAGTCTATTTGGCGTTCTGTAGGCTTATTGTATATTTATGGGCTTCTTGTTCTTTAGGTTAGGGAACTTTTCTTCTATAATTTTGTTGAAGATATTTATGGGTCCTTTAAGTTGGGAATCTTCAATCTTATCTATACCTATTATTCTTAGGTTTGGAATTTTTCATTCTGTCCTGGATTTCCTGGATGTTTTGTGTTGAGAACTTTTTGCAATTTGCATTTTCTTTGACAATTGTGTCAGTATTTTCTATGGTATCTTCTGCACCCGAGATACTCTCTTCTATCTCTTGTATTTTGTTGGTGATGTTTGAATCTATGATTCCTGATTTCTTTCCTAGGTTTTCTATCTCCAGGATAGTCTCCCTTTCTGATTTCTTTGTTGTTTCTACTTCCATTTTTATGTCCTGGATGGTATTGTTCAATTCATTCACCTGTTTGGTTGTGTTCTCTTATAATTCTTTAAGGGATTTTTGTGTTTTCTCTTTAAGAGCTTCTACCTATTTACCTATATGTGGGAAAACAGCACAGGCCGGCACAGCAAGAGAAGCGGTGTCCCGAAGACCGCTGTGGTTGGGTCCAAGAGGTTTTTCCCACTGCAGAGTTTCCCCATATGTATGAGAAGGTCCAGAGTTCTAGGAGACACGTGGAATCCAAGATAAAAGTTTATTATCCATGACGATAGTTGTATCTGGATGATGTGTACCACCCAGCAAATGCCAGGAGGAGCTTCCTTATATTGGGGAGTTGGAGAGAGGAGGGGCTAGGGAGGGAAAACTTAATTAGCTATGTCCCACAGCCTTATTAATATGTAAATCTCAAGGCAGAGGACTCTTAATCATTCCCTCTACTGTGTCTTATGTGACCGAAGGTACAGGTTAAATGGAGATGAGACCAGGTCAGGACCCTGAGTTCTGGGGGTGTGGCCAAACACCTGCAGTCTCAGGGTTCCAGGTCCATGGCAACCCTTCTACAGCCCGACACCTGTATTTTCCTCAAATTCTTTGAGAGTGTTATTTATATCCTTCTTTAAATCCTCTGTCATCTTCATTAGAAGTGATTTTAAATCATAATCTTGCTTTCTTGGTGATATGTGGAATTCAGGACATTCTAGTGTGCGAGAACTAGGTTCTAATGATGCCAAGTACCCTGGGATGCTGATGTTTATGTTCTTGCACTTGTCTTTCACCATCTGGATCTCCTTAGTGCTACCAGCTCTGTCTCTGACTGGACCCTGTCTTTCTTATTATCTTGGTTGTGCAAGAACTGCATGGGGTTAGTGTTACTACTGGGTTTAGAGCTGGGTCCCTAGATCTGCGCAGTGCTCGGGCTCAGACTGGAAGGAACCAGTGCTCCTGGCCAGGAGTGAATTCCTGGGTCCCTGTAAGTCACAGTTACTCTCTGTTTGGGGCGGGGTGTTGCTGTCTCCTTAGCTAAGATACTGCCCAGGTTAGAGCTCCTTGGAAGCCTGCTTCCTTTGGGTTTTGTGAGATTGGGTGCAAAGCTGCCACCTGGGATCTGCACAGTGCTTGGCCCCAGACTGGAAGGCAATTCTGGATATTTATATTCTTTACCACATGCCTTGCAGCTGTGGACAAGCAGGAGAACACAGCTGAAGATGCTTTACCATGTACCTTGCAGCCATGGGCAAGCAGGGGAACACTGCTGAAGATGTTTTAACATGTGTGTCTTGCAGCTGGTGGCACTAAACAACAAAACAAGATATGTGAGTAAAACAAGATATTATCAGAGTATGCTCAGCTGTTGTGGGCTGTTGAAAAACAAGTCTCTTGTCAGGGTATATGGCTCAAGATGGCTGCAAAGATGATAGCAGCTTTCTGTTTGAAGTTGGCTCTGAACAGGTCTCCTTTTTTATTTATTTATTTATTTATTTATTTATTTATTTATTTATTTATTTGGTTTCAAAAGGGAAGGATGGGAAAACTTACGGAAACTGTGCCTATCTTAGGTCAGAACAAAGGACCCCAGCCCATTTAGTTGAACTCCTGTCTTATGATGGTGAGGCCTCCCAGTTAGGGACAAGGGTCTTGAGTGTTCTCTTACCCATCATTGACTATCCGGCTTAGATCATAAGTTAGGGGTTAATTCTCATCAGTCTTGATGACAAAGGTTTGAGAGTCTCCTACTTCCAGCCTGCAATAACGTACTTGTATGGGTTTTATTTCAATAGTGTCTACCTGTTGTTCTACAAAAGCCATTAGTCTGTTGAACAGCATGGACCCGAGAGACAAGAGACTTAACAATGCCTGAATGGTCAGTTTAAAATCAACACTCTTCTTTAAGGGCAACACACAACCCTCTCTGTTAGAGGAGTGAAAAGTATAAGCCTTTTCTATTTTGTAGCACTCTTTCAGCTAAGGAGGATAATTAATTTTACAAATGTGATAGAGCAGATTCCATTCTTTCTAAATCTAAAAATAGAGAAGTATAGAACTGATCATAGCTTTGATCTTAACAAAACAAGTAAGGAAATCCCTGTCCCTGCCCCAGTCACTCCTAAACCCCCAAAAAACAACTATAGTAACTGTGGTAATGGGTTCTCTCTTGGGAACAATGTACCCCACTAAAACATAAGTCAGGGAATCAAGAGTCCAGTAGAGCTACCCTTGAGGTTTGGGTGGTGATGACTCCTTCCACATTGAGAACTTCCCAAGTCAGGTATGTTGGTTGATCTGTTCCAGTTTGAAGGCAATTGTAAAGTATCTTCATGTTTCCTGCAAAGAAAAAATATGCTTCTCAGGGGTTTCTCCTCCTCAGGGGATTTGTTATTGTCTATTTGTTTAATCAGTCTCTCTGGCAGCCAGTGTGCAGCTTCTGTCATTTGGGAATATATGAAGATAGAACCTCTTCCCCAGATAAGCACTGGATCTGGCCCATTCTAGGTTGCAGATAATGGGTCGTTCCAGAGGACTGTTGTAAAATTCTTTTTGGTATTAGGATGTCAAAATCTATCTGCAGCAGATTTTCCTTCAGAATTCAAAGTTTAAAATTTTAAAATAAAGAGAGTGTGATGAAGGATATTTCTGGGGGATCCCTTTGTAGGGTACCATTCCTCATTCTCAATTTTTTCAAATTGACATTTAATGGTTTGATATGCCCTTTCTACCATACCTTGGCCCTGTGGACTATATGGAATAACCGGTTGATGTAGTATTCCCAATTTTCCGCAAAATTGGTGGAAACTGGTGCTTGTATAACCTGGGCCATTGTCAGATTTTTATCTGTTTAGGCACACCCAATACAGCAATTGTAGCAAGCATATGAATGGTCACATGTTTGCTTGCTTCTCCAATATGTGATGTCACATAAATGAAACAACTGTATGTTTCTACACATACATGTATATATTTTTGATTTCCAAATTCATTATAATGAGTAACATCCATTTGCCAGTTCAGTCCCTTTGGATTTATGCCCAAATGAGGAACTGGTAAAAGTGTAACACATGATTGACTTTGTTTGACAATTTGTCTAGCTTGTTCTCTGGTAATTTTAAACATGACCTTTAAAGTTTGAGAATTAAGGTGATGTAACTCAGGAGCCTATCTGGCCTCATCCAAGGTAGATGGCAAATCTAATAAAGTCACTGTGGTTACACGAGTGGCTAGATCTGCCTTGGTGTTTCTCTCAGAGAGAGGATCTGGTAGTCCAGTGTGGGCTCTCAGGTGTCCTATAAAGAATTTACACTTTCTCCTCATAATTAATTGTTGGCACTGTAAAAACAAATCAGCTGCTTCTGAGGAATGCTTTATTTGCACAGCAGTTTCCAACAGAGAGATAGATTGAGCTATATATGAGCTATCTGTGTAAATATTAATGGTTTGATTTGGAAATGCTTGAAACACAGCAATAACAGCATGTAATTCAACCAATTGAGCTGACACAGATGATGTAAAAATGGAGATTACTTGATCCTTAAAGGCATGAGCAGCTGTTCCTGATAAGGAACCATCAGTGAAGATTAGCAATGTTTGTTCTATAGGTTCATCCACAGTGAGTGATAGAAAAATGAATGCATGATGATTACAAAACTGAACCACTTTATCTGGTGGATAATTATTATCTAGCTGACCACCAACTGAGACACATGCAATAGGCCAAACTTCAGAACTCTGTATAAACCAATCCACCTGATGTCTTATATAGGTTGTACTATGACATCAGGATCTTTTCCAAGATATTTTTGACAGTTATCTCTGCCTAACATAATTATATCTGCTACAGCTGCATAGTATAGATAAAGAAACTTTTTAGGGGATGAGGGAAGATGAACCCATAATATGGGTGCAGTTTGCCAAAAAACTCCAGTAGGAGTTAAATTAATGTTAAAAATAAGAAAATATAAAGGCTTAGAATAATTAATATGAGTTACAAATTGGGATGAAATAGCACTCTCAACCTTCTTTAAGGCTATTCTACCCTCCTCTGTTAGAGCTTTTAAGACTTAGGATCAGGATTTCCTTTGAGAATATCAAACAGAGGCTTTACTTCTCCTGTCATACGTTTCAAATATGGTCGCAGCCAATTAATGTCTCCCAATAGTTTTTGAAAATCATTGTCTTAATGGACTCAGTCCTCAAGGTGGCCTTATTATTAATAATATGTGGAATATTAATCTGAAATCCTAAATAAGTGTACTGATCTTGTAATTGTACCTTTTCTGGTGTTATTTTTAACCCTCTAGTCTGTAAAGCTATTTTAATATCATCAAAGAACTGGAGCACCTGTTTTCCATTATTTCCTCCTATTAAGATATCATCCATGAAATGAGTCATGTAGATTTGCTTCCATATGGTGCTAACACCATCTATGGTGGAAGCCACAAACTTTTGGCACAAGGTAGGACTGTTAGCCATACCCTAAGGCAAGACCTTCCATTGATATCTTTTCAAAGGTTCTCTAAAATTTATAGCAGAAACACTAAAAGGAAAACACTTTCTATCGTTAGGATGCAAAGGGATGGTAAAGAAACAATCTTTTAAATCTATAACTATTTTATAATAGCCTAAAGTTATGGCCACCAGTGTGAGCAGCCCAGACTGTAAGGCTTTCATCAGAATCAGAGGGCATTATAGCCCTCAGTTCTTGCAACAATCTCCACTTTCCTGAGTTTTTCCTAATGACAAATATTGGGGTATTCCAGGGAGATTTACTCTCTTCTACATGTCCTGCCTGTAATTGCTCCTGCACTAGCAATTGAGCAGCTTGTAATTTTTTGGTAGTTAAGGACCACTGATCCACCCAGACAGGCAAGTCCCCCTTCCAGGTGATGAGATCTGCACAATGCCCTAGCGTTGCAGCTGAACCAATAGCACCCATCAAAAATACCCCATGCCTCTTCTTCTAGTGTTAACATGGGCCTCAATAGGATAAGTATTTCCATCTTCACCTTTTCCTAATCCTTTCCCTGAGGAAAATTTAGAGTTTATCATTTGAGCCGTGATTACTTCATTAGGTCTACACATAATCAGTCCCAACTGGGATAACAGATCTCAGCCCCAGAGGTTAATGGAAGGCCCAAGATGACATAGGGTTGTATAATTCCTGTATTTCTTTCTTTATCTTTCCACATCAGCATATTAGAGCTTTGTTGTGGGTTTGACTTAGGCCAATATCCTTTAAATTGGTTAAAGTTGGAGTCAGAGACCAGGTGGTGGGCCACTTTGTTTTATGATCATCACATCAGCCCCTGTATCAACTAAGCCTTGGAATATCTTTTAATCAAGCCATATTGTCTTCATAGGTTTCTGTTTAACTATAGGTTGTACCAAGTATGCATCAGAGGAACCAAAGCCTTGATTCCTTCTTTTTGGACTTTTATATTTGTGATTAGTAGTAAACAAAGGAATTAAAATAGTTGCACTATCTGCCTTCCTGTAGGAATAGTGACTATATTGTGTATTACCTTGGCCATTACCATAATCTCACCTTGATAATCATTGTCTATAACTCTAGGAAATATTTGTAGTCCCTGCATAGTAGCACTGTTTCTTCCCACTATCAGGCCAAACATATTTGGATAGAGTGGTCCAAACATTCCAGTGAGTAAGGGCCGAGGTCCCATTTCTGAGGTTAATACTGTGTGGGTGGCAGAACTGAGGTCCAGTCCTGTGCTTCCTGGTGTTGCTCAACTAAATTCAGAAAGGGGTTGTTTCCTGGTATGAATCTGACTGCCACATAAGCCTGTCTTGGCTTGTGTTGGCTCGGGGACTGGGGCTGGCCACTGTTTCTGCTTCCCTGATTATGGGAATGGGTGTTTCCTTGTACAACTGTCTTGGACCTACATTCATTAGCTCAATGCCTTCCACATTTGCAATGTAGGCATATCCCAGGCTGTTTTCTGGGCTGTCTCTGGGTTAACTCATTTTTTGCTTTGCAATATTTTGTAAAGTGTCCAGGCTTGCCACACTTAAAACAGGCCTTTTTGTCTCCACTTGCAAAAAAATCTCTAACTGATTGTCCTTGCATGGCAGCTGCCATAGCTAAGCCCTGTTGGTAGGAGGTTCCTATGTCAGAACAGAATCTGATATACCCCATAAGGCCTGTCTTCTTCCTGTAGATTCTAATGCCTGCTTGGCAGACAGAATTGGCATTTTCATAAGCAAGCTGTTACACATAATCTATATCTGTCTCTGCATTACCAAAAATCCTCCCTGCTGTTGTCATTAATCAATGAACAAAATCATAAAATTGTTCATCAGGCCTTTGTCTGACTGCTGATAAAGATGCACCAGGGTCTACCTTTACCAGAAGTTTACACCAAGCCTTCATGTCTACATTTTGAATTTGAGCAAATAAGCCTGGGTCATATTGCATCTGGTTATCACTAGAATCAAATTGCCCTTCTCCTATTAAGGCATCAAAGGACCAACCATTGCCTGCCTGAATGTTTCTCTTAGCTGACTCTTTACAATTCTCATGATACTCTGATTTCCATATAAGATGGTCACCACTGCTAAGAACTGCTCTCACTAGAGTATTCCAATCACCAGGATTCAGCCACTCCTCTGCAGTAGATTCTACGATTGCAAGTGTAAAAGGAGCAGTGGTGCTGTATTGTGACACTGCATTTTTAAATTCTTTAATGATTTGAAAATTAAATCCTGTATGATGTTTCCAAGCAACCCCTTGAGCAGCAATGGTCTCTGACATAGGGAAAGCCTCAGCCTCTCCATCCTCTGGCTGATCTGTGTCTGAAATAAACCTAGAGGACAGGGACTGTCTTTGGACTCTGGGTTGAGGAACTCAAGGACCTGGGGGATTTTTGCAGTTGGCCTTGCCCTCAGGAGACATCTTCCCTGTCTTTAATTTTTGTAGCTGATTAATTAAGTCCTTATACTCTTTTTCTAACTCTATTTGTTGTTTAAGGAGAGATATTTTGTCCTGTAATTCCTTTCTGTAATCTACAACCATCACCATAGTGGGAGCATCTGGAGGTGGAGTTGCATAGAGAGGGGGTCTTCGGGAATAGGGTCATTCAGGGTAAAAATATATGACTGCCTCTTCCTCTAGGTTGTCCCAGTCTGACTCCAACAAATCATCATCAACCTTTGGTCATATTTTGGATTCTAATTTTGGGTATATGTCTTTCTTTTGAACATGAAACACAACATTCAAACAATGAAATAAAAGCAGACAATTGAGACACGTGAACAGCAAACAACAAAACAAAAACAGAGAGTTGAGTTCAGGCTGACTTATTTCTTGTTCTATTTTCATTAATATGACTTACTGGACTGGACTCTGTAGTTTCTCACTCTGATCACCTTCTGAATTTTTGGTCAGCCCCTTTTTGAGAAATGTCTCTCACTGGGTTTCTTGATCTCACTGCCCCACGTTGAGTGCCAGATATCCCTGTCCGTGCCCTATTTTGAGATGCCAGATGTTCTGGCCCATGCTGTTCCAAATTGCCCCATGTTTGGGGCCAAAGTGATCTGGTCCACAGGTCAGTCAACAGTGTCTAGCAAGAGAGAGAGTGGTGATGGAGGGGCAAGAAACTTGAAGAATGGAGACAAGACAGAGGGTCTGATCAAGTCCTGTTCATTGATAGGAAATCCTAGGTATTTATATGCTTTACCACGTGCCTTGCATCTATGGACAAGCAGGGGAACACAGCTGAAAATGCTTTGCCACATGGACCTTGCAGCTGGGGGTACCAACACAAGATATGTGAGAAAAACAAGATGTTTATCAGAGTGTGCTCAGCTGTTGTAAGCTGTTGAAAAACAAGTCTATTGTCAGGGTACATGGTCCAAGATGGCTGCAAAGACAATAGTCACTTTCTGTTACTAGTCGGCCTTCAACAGCATTGAATCTGTAGATTGCTTTTGGCAAGATGACCATTTTTAATATATTAATTCTGCCAATCCATGACCATGGGAGATCTTTCCATCTTCTGAGATATTCTTTCTTCAGAGACTTGACGTTCTTGTCCTACAGATCTTTCACTTGCTTGGTTAGATTCACACCAAAGTATTTTATATTATTTGTGACTTTTGTGAAGGGTGTCATTTCCATAATTGCTTACTAAGCCTGTTTATCTATCGAGTAGGATAAGGCTACTGATTTGTTTGAATTGATTTTATAACAAGCTACTTTGTTAAAATTGTTTATCAGGTTTAGGAGTTCTCTGGGGGAAGTTGTGGGATCACTTAAGTGTACTATCAGATCATCTTTAAACAATAATATTTTGACTTCTTTGTTTACTATTTGTATCCCTTTGACTTTTATTGTTGTCTAACTGCTCTGGCTAGGACTTTGAGTACTATATTGAATAGGTAGGGAGAGAGTGGACAGTCTTGTTTAGTCTCTGATTTTAATGGAATTGCTTCATGTTTCTCTCCATTTAGTTTGATATTGGCTAGTGGTTTGCTGTATGTTACTTTTACTAAGTTTAGATATGGGCCTTGAATTCCTGATCTTTCCAAGACTTTTACCATGAATGGATGTTGAATTTTGTCAAATGCTTTCTCAGCATCTAGTGAGATGATCATGTGGTTTTTTTCTTTGAGTTTGTTTATACAGTGGATTACATTGATAGATTTCCCAATATTCAACTATGCCTGCATTCCTGGGATAAAGCCTACTTGATCATGATGGATGATTGTTTAGATGTGTTCTTGACTTGATTTGTGAGAATTTTATTGAGTATATATTTCATTGATATGCATAAGGGAGATTGGCCTGAAATTTTTTTTTGTTGTTGTTGTGTGGTTTAGGTATGAGGGTAATTGTGGCTTGATATAACAAACTGGGTAGTGTTCCTTCTGTTTCTATTTTGTGGTATAGTTTTAAGAAAATTTGTATTAGGTCTTCCTTGAAGGTCTGATAGAATTCTTCACTAAAAACATCTGGTCCTGGGCTTTTATTTATTTATTTATTTATTTGGTCGGGAGGCTGTTAATGACTGCTGCTATTTCTTTAGGTGTTATGGGACTATTTAGGTGGTTTATCTGCTCCTTATTTAACTTTGGTACCTTGTATCTCTCTAGAAAATTGCTTGTTTATCCAGAATTTCCAATTTGTTAAGTATAGGCTTTTGTAGTAGGATCTGATCATTTTTTTTTTTAAATTTCCTCAGTTTCTGTTGTTATGTCTCCCTTATCAGTTCTGATTTTATTAATTTGGATACTCTCTCTGTGCCCTCTGGTTACTCTGGCTAAGGCTTATCTTGTTCTGGTACTTCTAAAAGTAGCAGTTCATGGTTTTGTTGATTCTTTGTATAGTTCTTTTTGTTTCTACTTGGTTGATTTCAGCCCTGAGTTTGATTATTTCCAGCCAACTACTCTTCTTTGGTGTATTTGCTTCTTTTTGTTCTAGAGATTTCAGGTGTGCTGTCAAGTTGTTAGTGTATGTGCTTTCCAGTTTCTTTTTATAGATTATTAGAGCTATGAGTTTTCCTCTTAGTGCTGTGTTCATGGAATCCCACAAATTTTGGTGTGATATGTCCTCATTTTCATTAAATTCTAAAAAGTCTTTAATTTCTTTCTTTCTTTCTTCCTTGACTAAGTCGTCATTGAGTAAAGAGTTGTTCAGTTTCAACATGTATGTGGACTTTTCATTGTTTTTATTGTTATTGAAGACCAGCCTTATTCTGAGGTAATCTGACAAGATGCAATGGATCATTTCAATAGTTTTATATATGTTGAGTCCTGTTTTGTGACCAATTATATGGTAAATTTTGGAGAAGAATTTGGAGAGAATTTTACCATGAGGTGCTGAGTAAAAGGTATATTGTTTTGTTTTAGGATGAAATGTTTTATAGATATTTGTTAAATCAACTTGGTTCATAACTTATCTTAATTTCACTGTGTCTCTGTTTAGGTAAGAAAAAAGTATATTCTTTTGTTTTAGGATGAAATGTTCTATAGATATCTGTTAAATCCATTTGGTTCATAACCTGTTTTAACGTAACTGTGTCTCTGTTTAGTTTCTGTTTCCATGATCTAGTCATTGCTGAGAGTGGGGTGATGAAATATCCCACTAGTATTGTGTGAGGTGCAATGTGTTCCTTGACCTTTAGTAAAGTTTCTTTATGAATGTGGGTGCCCTTGCATTTGGAGCATAGATGTTCAGAATTGAGAGTTCATCTTGGTAGATTTTTCTTTGATAAGTATGAAGTGTCCTTCCTTATCTTTTTTGATTACTTTTTGTTGAAAATCAATTTTGTTTGATATCAGAATGGCTACTCCAGCTTGTTTCTTGGAATCATTGGCTCATAAAATGGTTTTCCAACCTTTTACTCTGAGGTAGTGTCTGTCTTTGCCACTGAAGTGCATTTCCTGTATGCAGCAAAATTCTGGGTCCTGTTTATATATCCAGTCTGTTAGCAGTCTTTTTATTGGGGAATTGAGTTCATTGATGTTAAGAGATATTAAGGAAAAATGATTGTCGCTTCATGTTATTTTTGTTATTTGAGGTGGAATTATGTTAGTATAGCTATCTTTTTTTGGGTTTGTTGGAAAATTATTGTCTTGCTTTTTCTAAGTTGTAGTTTCCCTTTTTGTGTTAGAGTTTTCCACCTGTTATCCTTTGTAGTGCTCAGTTTGTTGGAAGATATTGTGCAAAATTGGATTTGTCACGGAATATCTTGGTTTTACCCGTCTATATGGTTGAGAGTTTTCCTAGATATAGTAGTCTGGGCTGCCATTTGTGTTCTCGTAGGGTCTGTATGATGTCAGTCCAGGATCTTCTGGCTTTCATAGTCTCTGGTGAGAAGTCTGGTATAATTCTTATAGGTCTGCCTTTATATGTTACTTGACCTTTTTTCCTTACTGCTTTTAGTATTTTTTTCTTTGTTTTGTGCATTTGGTGTTTTGATTATTATGTGAAGGGAGGAATTTCTTTTCTGGTCCAGTTAAATTGGAGTTTTGTAGGTGTCTTGTATGTTCATGGGCATCTCTTTCTTTCTTTAAGTTAGGAAAGTTTTCTTCTATAATTTTGTTTAAGAAGTTTATTAGTCCTATAAGTTGGGAAAAATAATTCTCATCCATACATATTATCCTTAGGTTTGGTTTTCTCATTTTGTCTTGGATTTCCTGGATGTTTTGGGTTAGGAGCTTTTTGGATATTCTTAGGCAGTTGTGTCAATGTTTTCCATGGTATCTTCTGCACATGAGATTCTCTCTTCTATCTCTTGTACTCTGTTGGTGATGCTTTCATCTATGACTCCTGATCTCTTTCCTACGTTTTCTATCTCCAGGGTACTATTCCTTTGAGATTTCTTTATCTTGTCTACTTCAATTTTTAGATCTTGGATGGATTTGTTTAATTCCTTCACCTGTTTCTTTGTGTTTTCTTGCAATTCTTTAAAGGATTTTTGTTTTTACTCATTAAGGTCTTCTACCTGTTTACCTATGGTCTCCTGTATTTCATTAAGGGGGTTATTTATGTCCTTCTTAAAGCCCTCTATCATATCATCATCATTAAAAGTGATTTTAATTCCAAATCTTGTATTTCTTGTATCATGGAGTGTCCAGGACTTGCTATGGTGGGAGATCTGGGTTCTGATGTTGCCAGATAACCTTGGTTTCTGTTTCTTATGTTCTTGCACTTGCCTTTTGCTATCAGGTTATCTCTAGTGCTACCTGCACTCACTGTCTCTGAATGGAGCCTGTCTCTCCTGTTATCTTGCTTGTGTCAGAACTCCTCAGAATCTAGCTGTCTCTGTGATCCTGTGGTCCTGAACTCCTGGGTAGAAAACTCCTTGGACTCAAGCTGTCTGTGTGATCCTGAAATCCTGCTGCTCTGTGTGCAGTGGTTCCTCCACTCCTCTGAGTCCAGTGGTTCCTCTAGGTTGACTCAATATATGGTGTTTTCATGGGAGCAGACCAGCTACATGTCTTCCCTAGACCAAAAAAACAAAACAAAAACAAAAACAAAAACAATAACAACAACAAAAACAAGAAAGAGACAGAAGGTGAGTGGTATTCCGGAGGGGCAGTGTTTGGGTGGCTGATGGGACCTGAGAGTCCCAGGCTCCCTATTTTAGCTCAGGAGCATAGAATTGTACAGGAGGGTTCATACCCACTGCACTGAGTGTGGTGGCTTCTCAAGGATGCCTCAGGAGGTGGTGTCTTCTTGGGAGCAGATCAGCTAGGTGTCTACCCCAGTCAAAAGGACCAAGTGAAGGGCCCAAAGGCTAATCTTATTTGATCAATTCTTCAAATGAGACTCTCATTTATAGTAGACTTTTGACTGTGTCAAAATTAACAGTTAAAGCTAAATACAAGAACTAGAAGTCATACAATCTTAAAAGATAGTAGAAGAATTAGATGTTCATGATATTGAAGTCCTTGATTTTTATAGAAAGAGAAACAAAATATTAATGACATTTGTCACTAATATAATGATATAATATTGTCACTAATATAATGATATAATACAATGATATAATATAATGATATCAGGATATTTGATATGTACAATTTCAACTAATACAATAATTTTGTAAAATGTTCTATTTTAGATATGACAGAAAAATGTTTACTCATCAACAGTTCTGAAAGAGTGATAAGTAAGGACAATCAAGATAGTTCTGATGATATGTTTTCACTTCTGGAGAAAGCTCAACCCTGAGCAGAATATAAGCAACTATACATTTTTTAGCTAAGGAGGAGCAGGGTGTGTCAATGAATAGAAAATACTGAAGAAGAACTTTTTATGGTTTTGTGTGTGTGTGTGTGTGTGTGTGTGTGTGTGAGAGAGAGAGAGAGAGAGAGAGAGAGAGAGAGAATGTTTGAGTCAAAGAGGTTCTCATAAAACTGGCCTACAGTATTCATGCTGGGAAAAGAAGGAGACATCAGGATAATGTACGGAGTTGTTTACTCAAACTAGCTTTTAAATCACTGAATCACTTAAGACAGTTCAGGAGCCTGGCTAAAACATGGAAAAACTAAGAAATCTTTGCTTAGTACTACTTTTCTAAATAAAAACATACTGATCTTAATAAGAAAAAAAATCACAGAAGAAAATTTCCCAAACCTAAAGAAAGACATGTCTATAAAGGTAAAAGAAGCTCACAAAGCACAAAACAGACTAGACTAGAAAAAAATTCTCTGGCCATATATTAACCAAAACACTAAATATACAGATCGATGAAAGAATTTTAAGCAACAAGAAAGGGAAAAGTATAAGTAACCTATAAAACCAAACATCAGAATTACACCCAATTTCTCTTTTGAGAATCTAAAATCTAGAAGGTCCTGGACAGAGATATTTCAGACCCTAAGAGACTACTGATATCAGACTATAGATTTGAGTAACTTTCCAGACTACTATACTCAGTAAGGCATTCAATTAACACAGTTAGAGAAACTAAGGTATTCCATGACAAAGCAAAATCCAAACAATACCTCTCTACTAACTCAGCACTACAGAGGATACTACAAGGAATACTACAACCCATAGAGGTTAATTATATTTGAGAAAAGACAAGAAATAAAGAATAATTTTGCCTGAGCCTGGTCCCCTTAGCTGGGGCAGACACATAACTGGCCTGCTCCTGTGGAGACACCTGATCCTGAGCCATCCTAGAGGAGTCACCACACTCAGAGTAGAGGGTAAGAAGCCTCGCTCACTACACCACACTCCAGAGTTACAACTGGGAGCCAGGGTGCTCTGGAACCTTCAGGCACTCAAACCCCGCCCCTCTGGAATACAATTTCCCTTCCGCCCTGAGCCTAGTCCTTTTGCCTGGGGCAGACACTGAGCTGGTCTGCTCCAGTGGAGACACCTTATCCTGAGCCATCCTAGAGGAGCTGCTACGCTCAGAGCAGCAGGATTTCAGGATCCCTGAGGCTGACTGAGTCCTAGGAGTTCTTCCACCCAGGAACTTAGGATGACAGGAACACAGAGACATCTGGACTCTGAGGAGTTCTGACACAAGAAACATAACTGGAAAGACAGACTCCAGTCAGACACAGTGAGCACAGGTAACACTAGAGTCAACCAGATGGCAAAAGTCAAGAGTAAGAACACAAGCAACAGAAACCAAAGTTACCTGGCATCATCAGAACCCAGTTCTCCCACCTTAGCAAGCCCTGGATACCCCATCACACAGGAAAAACATAATTCAGAATAAAAATCACTTCTCATGATGATGAAAAAGGATTTTAAGAAGGACACAAGTAACTCCCTTAAAGAAATACAGGAGAACACAGGTAAACAGGTTGAAGCCCTTAAAGAGGAAACACAAAAATCCCTTAAAGAATTGCAAGAAAACACAACCAAATAGGGGGAGGAATTGAACAAAATCATCCAAGATCTAAAATTGGAAATAGAAACAATAAAGAAATCTCAAAGGGAGACTACCCTGGAGATAGAAAATGTAGGAATGAGATCAGGAGTCAAAGATTCAAGCATCACCAACAGAATACAAGAGATAGAAGAGAGAATCTCATGTGCAGAAGATACCATGGAAAATATAAACACAACTGTCAAAGAAAATGCAAAATGCAAAAACCTCCTAACCCAGAACATCCAGGAAATCCAAGACAAAATGAGAAAACCAAACCTAAGGATAATATGTATGGATGAGAGTGAAGATTCCCAATTTAAAGGGTCAGTAAATATCTTCAACAAAATTATAGAGGAAAATTTCCCTAATCTAAAGAATGAAATGCCCATAAACATACAAGAAGCCTGCAGAACACCAAACAGACTAGACCAGAACAGAAATTCCTCCCCTCACATAATAATCAAAACACAAAATGCACAAAACAAAGAAAAAACACTAAAAGCAGTAAGGGCAAAAGGTCAAGTAACATATAAAGGCAGACCTATATGAATTATACCACACTTGTCACCAGAGACTATAAAAGCCAGAAGATCCTGGACTAATATCATTCAGACCCTAAGGGAACACAAATGCCAACCCAGACTGCTATACCCAGCAAAACTCTCAACCACTATAGAGGAAAAACCAAGATATTCCATGACAAAAGCAAATTTGCACAATATCTTCCCACAAACCCAGCACTTCAAAGGATAATTGATGGAAAATACCAACACAAAGGAGGAAATTACAACCTAGAAAAAGCAAGGAAGTAATCTTCCAGCACCCCCAAAAAAAGATAGCTATACAAGCATAATTCCACCTCTAATAACATAATAGGAAGCAACAATCATTTTTCCTTAATATCTCTTAAAATCAATGGACTCAATTCTCCAATAAAAAGACGTAGACTATCAGACTGGATACATAAACAGGACCAAGAATTTTTGCTGCATACAGGAAAGGCACCTCAGTGACAAAGACAGACACTACCTCAAAATAAAAGGATGGAAAACAATTTTCCAAGCAAATGGTCCAAGGAAAAAGCTGGAGTAGCCATTCTAATATAAAATAAAATCAACTTTCAACCAAAAGTAATCAAAAAAGATAAGGAAGGATACTTCATACTTATCAAAGAAAAATCTACCAAGATAAACTCTCAATTCTGAACATCTATGCTCCAAATGCAAGGGCACCCACATACATAAAAGAAACTTTACTAAAGCTTAAAGCACACACTGCACCTCACAGAATAATAGTGGAAGATTTTATCATCCTGCTCTCTGGAATGTACAGATCATGGAAACAGAAACTAAACAATGACACATTGAAATTAACAGAAGTTATGAACCAAATGGATCTAACAGTTTTCTATAGAACATTTCATTCTAAAGCAGAAGAATATAACTTTTTCTCAGCACCTCATGGTACCTTCTCCAAAATAGACCATATAATTGGTCACAAAACAGGCCTCAACAGATATAAAAAGATTGAAATAATCCCTTGCATCTTATCAGATCAACACGAGCTAAGGCTGGTCTTTAATAATGACAAAACCAATGGAAAACCCACATGTATGTAGAAACTGAACAGTGCTCTACTCAATGATGACTTAGTCAAGAAAGAAAGAAAGAAAGAAAGAAAGAAAGAAAGAAAGAAAGAAAGAAAGAAATTAAAGACTTTTTAGAATTTAATGAAAAAGAAGAAATATCATACTAAAACTTGTAGGACTCCATGAAAGCAGTGCTAAGAGGAAAACTCATTGCTCTAAGGGCCTACAAAAAGGAATTGGAGAGAGCATACATTAACAACCTGACAGCACACCTGAAAGCTCTAGAACAAAAAGAAGCAAATACACCCAAGTGGAGTAGACATCAGGAAATAATCAAACTCAGAGCTGAAATCAACCAAGTAGAAATGGAAAGAACTATAAAAATATCAACAAACCGAGTTGGTTCTTTGAGAAAAAAAATCAAGATAGATAAACCCATAGCCAAATTAACCAGAGGGCACAAAGACCGTATCCAAGTTAATAAAATTAGATCTGAAAAGGAATATGTAACCACAGAAACTGAGGAAATTAAAAAAAATCAGATTCTACTACAATGGCCTATGCTCAACAAAACTGGTAAATCTGGATGAAATGAACAATTTTCTAGACAGATGCCTGGTATCAAAGTTAAATGAGGAACAAAAAAACCATCTAAACAGTTCCATAACTCCTAAAGAAATAGCAGCAGTCATTAGAATTTCCCACCAAAAAAGCCCAGGATTGGATGGTTTTAGTGTTGAATTCTATCAGC